>JALHBU010000058.1:0-82948 GCA_024340005.1 Tolypocladium tropicale | reverse complement strand
CCCGTACCCACCCGCCCCGGCGCCCGCCACGGCACCCGCCACAGCACCCGCCGCAGCACCCGCCACAGTTCCCGCGCACGCACCTGCCCCTTCCCTCGCCCACCCCTGTCGAGACACCTGGCCTTGCATCACGGGTGGAACAAGTCGCCGGACCCTGGGCACTTTTCCCCCCGACAAGTTTTGCGTTCTTCAGCACAATTCATTCGGCGAAAGGCCGTACGGTGCAACTATGAAGATCGCGTACCTCTCGGTCGGGATTCTGTCCCTGCTGACCCCATTGACTGCGGCATGGAGCAAAGAAGGCACGTACTGTCTCACATGGCTTGTCGACGGCGCCGTTGTGCTAACCGCGGGAGTCTCCAGATCGTGAAATCTTCCGCATCCGCGATGAGATCTCGGCGCACGAGGCCGACCCCTCGTCGACCTTCTACGACATCCTCGGCATCACCGCAAAGGCGTCGCAGGACGACATCAACAAGGCGTACCGCAAGAAGACGCGCTCGCTCCACCCGGACAAGGTGAAGCAGCAGCTCAAGGCCGACCGCGCCAAAGCCGCGGCCGGCAAGGGATCCAAGCCCGGCGTCCACGTCGCCAAGCCGCCGACCGCGGCCGAGATCAAGACGGCCGTCAAGCAGGCCGGCGAACGCCAGGCGCGGCTGTCCCTCATCGCCAACATCCTGCGCGGACCTTCTAGGGCGAGATACGACCATTTCTTGGCCAACGGTTTCCCGCTGTGGAAGGGCACCGACTACTACTACAGCAGGTACAGGCCCGGGCTGGGCACCGTCATGCTTGGCCTGTTCGTCATGGGCGGCGGGGCGATTCACTACCTGATCCTGTACATGAGCTGGAAGCGCCAGAAGGAGTTTGTCGAGCGCTACGTCAAGTTCGCACGGGAGACGGCCTGGGGCAACAGCGCCGGCATCCCGGGCGTCGACTCCGCCCCGGCGCCAGCGCCGGCGCCGGCTACGCCGCCGGAGGAGGAGGGTGGGCCGCCGCAGCCGGTCAACAGGAGGCAGAGACGCATGCAGGAAAAGGAGTCGAGGAAGGAGGAGGGCCGTGGGCGCGTGAAGAAGGCTAGCCGCAAGGCGCAGTCCCAGAGTGTGTCTCGGGATGCTTCCTCTGGCGCGGCCCCCTCTGGCGCGCGCAAGAGGGTCGTCGCCGAGAACGGCAAGATTCTCGTCGTCGACTCCGTGGGCCAAGTCTTCCTGGAGGAGGAAGACGACGAGGGAAATGTCAACGAGTACTTGCTGGACGTGAGTTTTCACCCTTTCGCGTGGCCAAAGAACCGTGTGCTAACGCTACCCAGCCCAACGAGCTCCGCCAGCCTACGTTCAAGGACACGGCCGTCGTACGTGCTCCCGCGTCGCTCTTTCGATTGGCCTGTGGCGTTTTTGGTCGCAAAAAGGACGTCGCGGATGACTTTGACGGTGCCGATGCCGCCAACGACTCGGACGTTCCCCAGCACACGCCGAGCACGGACTCGGCCGGCGAGGACTTTGAGATGCTCGACAAGAGCACCGAGTCGCTAAGCAAGGCCAAGGCGAGCGGTGCCCAGCAGGGAGGAAAGGCCAACAAGCGCAAGGGGAAGAAGAGGTGAAGCTAGCCTTGCGCCTCAACCCAATAAAAAAAGGACGATACAGCACCGCGCTTGTGTGGATGAGAAGTTGCATGGTGCTGTTTCGGGGCTGTATAGATCCTGCAGTATAAAATATAGACCGACTGGTTGTATTTCAAGCGTGTTCTGGCCTTGGCGACAATGGTATTGGTTCACCACAACTACGTGGGCAGGGCTCATTAACCTGGAGTGCGACCGAGAACTGATGGAGGTTCCACCAAAGATACTCATAGTGGCTGATTCACAATAGTGGCACGATCGAAGCGTGCAGTTACTACTCCCATTTTTTCCATTCTTTTTTTCTACATGCATTTTTTTGCGCCCGATTTCCTTTGAGCCCGACAGAACGGCGCAAAGGAAACTTACAAACTTTCTACTTCTTACCAAGTCAATCCGGGGAAGTCGCCGGCAATTGGCCAGTCTGCTCGCTGGCCAGAAGCAGCCAGATTCCACACGCGTTACAAATCAGCCACACACGTGACCCAGCCTCACCTCTGTGGCGCAAGGCTACATCCCAAATCTCCTACCCGCAAGGCGATCCAGAATATCTACTCCCATCGCCGCTCGTCCCCAGCTACGGTCTCTCTCTCCTCCCCATCACCTCATCGACGCCCCCGAGCCGCATTCTGCACAATGGCCAACTTCCTCGCGTCCATCTTCGGCACCGAGCTCGACAAGGTCAACTGCTCCTTCTACTTTGTAAGTCTTGCGTCCACCCGCTGTTCGCACTCCAGCTTGCTGGTTCCTGGATCATACATATGCTGACCAACTTGCTTTGCCCGATGATTAGAAAATAGGCGCCTGCCGCCATGGCGACCGCTGCTCGCGCAAGCACGTCAAGCCGTCGTACAGCCAGACCATCCTCATGCCCAACCTCTACCAGAATCCCTCGTTCGACCCCAAGAACCGCATGAACCCCTCGCAGCTGCAGAACCACTTCGACGCCTTCTACGAGGACATTTGGTGCGAGCTGTGCAAGTACGGCGAGCTGGAGGAGCTTGTCGTTTGCGACAACAACAATGACCGTACGTTCCTCTCCTCCCTCGTTTCCCTCAGATCGTGTTGATGCTGACTGGCTTGGCCTCCGCAGACCTCATCGGCAACGTCTACGCCCGTTTCAAGTACGAAGAGTCCGCCCAACAGGCCTGCGACACCCTAAACAGCAGGTGGTACGCCGGCCGCCCCATATACTGCGAGCTCAGCCCCGTCACCGACTTCCGCGAGGCCTGCTGCCGCCTCAACTCGGGCGAGGGCTGCGTCCGCGGCGGCTTCTGCAACTTCATTCACCGCAAGAACCCCAGCGAGGAGCTCGACAGGGACCTGACGCTCAGCACCAAGAAGTGGCTCAAGCTGCGCGGCCGAGACGAGCGCAGCGTCAGCCGGTCGCCAACGCCCGAGCCCACGAGGCGGAGGTGAGGCGAGCCGCCCTTGTGTCGCGTTGCGTATCTGGCATTCGGCTGTGGACGTTCAGGGTGGAAATCAGAGTGGGAGAAGAAGGTGAAATTTGATATGGGAATGATTTGCAGAGAACGGCGTTCCGGGACGGGTTATTTTGCTGGGTCAAAACGCACTGATGTCATGGTTCGGCGATTTCTGGCATGTACCACGATATGAAATCCAATTGGAAATTTTCAATTTTCAAAACAACCGAGGCGGTGGGTGTCATGTTTCTCCCGCCTTTCTCTCTTTCTCTCGCTCTGTCGTTGTGCCCGGCGTTGAAGCCTTTGGACTCATTGCCCAGCCCCGTGGCATGCGACGTGCAGATGTGTACAATGGTATCCGTTTTATGGTAGCCCTGCTCCGATCCCCCTCCCGTGCCGTTATGCCCCAAACATGCCGTCCGGCCTGCCCGTGTCCTTTCCGGCAGCCAGACAGCAGAAAACGCCAAGCTTCTTACGCATACTCCTCCAACAGTGAGCCGCTCTCTAGGCTTTGCCCTCACCCTGCGGCAGGTCCTTGTTCATGTCTTGCGTAAAGTCAATCAGCGGCCCCTCGGCTGGCTTTCCGGTTGACGAGAGCAGGTCCTCGATTTCGCTCGACTTCGTCGGCGCCGGGACCGCACTGTCGCCGCCAAGGTCGACGAGGCCCTCGTCAGACGCGTCGTGAGGCCGTGCGCTTCCCCTATGCGGGGGTATGGCGTGGTCTTGGTTTAGTTTCTGGCCGTCAATTACAGGGTATATCGACAGGACCTGCTCGGTCTGCTTCTCGGGCGACGCCGTCGGGTCCCTGTAATGACTGTTAGGGTCTTGTCCGCGGTTCGTCAACGTGCAGCACTTACACGGTCGCATTGATGATCCACTCCAGATCCTCCTCGCCCTCCTCGGCCCCGCCCGGACCTCCGTGGACCCTCCGAAACAGTCGCGGGTGCCACTCGACGTCATCCCGTGCTCTGCTGGCGGCCTCCTCCCGTTGCCGGTCTTCGATCTTGGTCTTTTCGTCCGTCGCGACCTCGTGGTTCCGCTCCCTGACGGCCTTGGCGGTGTGTTGCCAGAGCCTCTGCGACTCGCGCTCGTCCTGCTCGTTGATGGGCCGGACCTTTGGCGAGCTGGGCTTTGACTTGGTGGCGTTGAAGAACATTTCCTTGTGGCCAGTCTGTACCGGACGGTTTTAGCACCCCTCGCCAATCAATGAAACATGCGTGTGGTACTTGCCGCTACGTTCTTGATGAACATCTCCTCGCTCCACAGGCCGGAGAGCTCGTAGAGGACCTCGCCCGTGCTCTCCCTCTTGATGACTCCGCCGATGGCGTTGTACGTGCCGCCGACCCAGCCCTTGGTCTTGAAGTCGACGTCGGCTGTCAGGTCGAGCTCGGGGCAGCGGACGAAACTGTGGTCCCCGAGCTCATACTTCATCTTGCCGAACAGAATGCCGCGCGCGTACATGTTGGGTTGCGTAATGATGCTGTGGTCAGAGTAAGCATCTTGCAAGCTCACGGCTAATCGCAGGGTGGTACCGACTATTGCTCGCCCTTGCTAGGGTCTTTGCCCCTGTTGAGAAAGCTCAGGTAGGCAATGCCCTCCATGAGACTGGCAGCCGAGTTGCCGAGGAACCTGCTCCGCGGCTTCAACGTTCCGTCGATGCGAATGTGGTGCTCGGGAGCCATGTAGAAGTAGCTGGACTTGGGCGGATGATGCGACGTCTGTTCGGAGATGTAGTAGGCACGCTTATGGTCGTCGAGGTCCCAGTAGCAGGTGAATATCTCGCCGAGGATGGGGTTGAGGGGCTTCTTGACGCCTCTGGTGAGCGTTAGTCATACGGTCCCCGGCTGTCCTTGCGCGGGTCGCGAGGCGCGGGGGGTTTACGAACGGAGGGCGAATATGCCAGCCACTGAGGTAGAACTTGACGACGGAGACGAAGCGCTCGACGGGATCGTCTATCGCGGGGATGTGGAGGAGCATCTCGGGGTGGCACATGAAGCTGCGCACGCGACGGGTTAGCGGGCGAGTCGGGAGCGGAAACGTCGGGAAATGGAACGCACTTTGTTATCCGCTCGAGCATGCTCCGGGGCTCAAGGATGAAGGTAGGCAAGACGACGCGACTCAGGTCTGCGCCAGGCCGCAGTTGCGAGATAATGTGGGAGAGAACTGCGACAGCTTGTTAGCTGCTGCTCTGCATCTGGCTGCCAGGGGACATCGCGGTGCCTGCGACAAAGCGAGACGCCGCGCAGCCCAACGAACACCAGCAAAGCAGGTGGTCGGGAGCATCTCACCGTTGCCCTGCTCGGGTTCCACGACTTGGGTATCGTCATCGTTGTCGGTGACCTTGCCATCCTCCGGTGGGGTCCGGCCGCCGCCTGCGGGTTGCGAAAACCAGTTGGTCAACATGGTGAGATTCCAATATTAATGCTTATGTAGCAGCGACAAACACGGGGATAGGAGATTGCGTTGCGACAGGGAGGCGGTAGAGGGAGGAGAGGGGAGTCGGGAGGAGGACATGTCTTGGGGGTATCCGTTGCTCCAAGATGGAGGTGACGGTCTCCAGAAAGCCCCAGGGTTGAAGTGGAGGTGGGTGGTAAGGTAGCGGGATGAACTTGTGGTGGGGGTGCACGCTGGAACCGAAGACGGAGCCTGTAACTCACCAGCAGTTGACGTCCTGCGGCGGCCGTGCACTGAAACTAGCCCGCTGAGAACCATGGCGGGCGATGATGGACAAGCTTTGGGGGGGAGCAACCAAGGGACGGTGCCACAGCTGCCGGGCGAGGGGTGGTGAACGGGAGGAGCTCGCGGCACAGGTAGCGAGACGGAGAGCCTCTCCGACGACTGCGTAACCTCGTGTTGCGCTTTCCCGTCAAGGAGAGCAAGTGAGGCTCAAAGGAAGATTGTCGAGAAGGCGGAAGAAGGAGAAGCAGAAGGAGAAGAGGAAGAACGAGAATCAGCAGCAGTCGAAAAGGAGCCTTCCGAGCTTCCCCGTTGGAGCTGGCGGCGCGCGCCGTAATTTTTTTTTGTTGGCCTTCGGTGGGCGGGCTCCGTCGCTATGCCGGGTGCGGGGTTCAGCTCGCCGTCGTCGTCGAGGCAGCCGGACCTGCTGCTGGCTCTCCTTAAGCTTATGTTGGATGGACCCTTGGGTAGCACGGAAGATGTGAGCGCCTTTGTTTGCTGCGCGGGACGAGTGAAGCAGGTGTCTGTGGGGTTGGGAGAGGGAGAGAAGAATGCATGCCAGGCAGGCGCCCAACACATCCAGGTCATGACGAGCGTGAGCGGTGGCGGGATGACGACTTGTTGGCATCCCGCCCTACGGCTGTGGTGTGCAAGGTCCTCTGCACCTATTAATTACCGAGCTGCCGCCTGCGAGTACTGTACTCGTTGGCTGGGGTACGGAATACCTAGGTAGGTACTGTACAGCACCGTCCCCGGGCGACTCCAGCGTACGAGTAGGTAAGGTAGGTAGGTACTCCGTACAACCCGTCGATCTTCCTCGTTGCCTCGGAGCAGAGGCATGGTTTCATCGCTACGGAGCTTGCAAAACGTAGATGCGCTGCAGGTGCAACGATCGTCCGTCTGCTCACTCTGCCCAAAGGGCGCCCTATTGTCGCCCGCTCACGCACTACGGGCAGATAGCTCGGAGCATGTACGCGTGCCCACCCCCCCAAAGAAAAACAAGCATTCGGGATGCCGCGGGTTAAACTACCACTGGAGCCCCTCCCGGAAGGCAAAAGGGGGGGTGGGCGTCCAGCGGCCGATAATGTATGTGAACCATGACGACTGCGGGGCAGCAACGAGCTAGAGGCTCTGAGGGGGGCGGGGTCGTCCACTAAGCCAGCCCCCATTGCAGGGGGATGACGTTGCCAGCAGGCCCCCGGCTGCTCGTGGACCTGCTGGAGCCCGGGCCCCTATTGGATCGGCTCACGCGGGCCAGGCTTACGAGTACTCGTTGGTAGAGAGGCTCGTCTACCTTCCTGGTAGGTTGGCGTTGGCAAGGTACTCGTAATTACCCAAGGCAGTCAGCAATACGAGTAGAACTCGTACTCGTACGAGGAAGCTAGTTCAAGTATTGATCAGCTACCTTAGCTGCTGCCGGGGTCCTTCTGCGCAGGTACATCTGGCAACGCGTTGGGCGCCAAATCGGGCTATTGCCCTCGTGCGTCTGATCTTGCAGCGCCAGCTCAACAGATCTCGGCCACCGACAAGACAGGTCCTTGACACCGGGACGTAAGGCTGTACGGAGTACCAAGTTTTGAATACGAGCCCGTAGGCTTCGCGCTTCTTTCTTCTTGGCGGCTTCGGTCCACACAGCTCAACTGCCTTGTCTCGCATATCTGGTGCTTGGATGGAACGCCACACAACGGCCCGAGGCGTTCGCCAAGGCTCTATCCCGTAGCAATGCCGTCTCTCAAATCGTTCAAATGCCCCTCAACGCCATGCTGGCCATGTAACCCTGTGCGCGATCAGTGGCCGATGCTACCTCCTTTTCCCGCACCCCTCATCCTCGGGTGTAGCGAAACCAATTGAAGGACCGCCTTCATTCTCGCCATGCCATCGCTCCGACCCAGGCTTCCCTCAACTTCCCGGCTGCCGTAACTACCACGTCTCATCCGATCGCGCTATATGTATTGCTCCAATCATTTCAGTCGTGATATTCTCGATGACCCCTTGACGGCTGCGGGGAGACAAGCGCAAAGACGGTCTCGGTCTAGGTCTGCTGTTAGTGTCCCGTGTCCTCCATGCTGCCGGCCTGGGTTGGCGACTCACCTGCTTCCTTCTCAAACATGATTGCGATGTCGTCGTGCTCGCCGGGAAGGTCCGGGAGGTCGAGGCAGACAAAGGCCATCTCGTCCCAGTCTCCGTCCTTGTCCGCCGGTAGACGGGGCAGCGGAAACTTTGCGTCTACGAATCTGACGCCCGCCTTGCTCCCTCTCTGGAAGCTCTCGTAGACGTCCGTGCCCTTGAGGACAAAGTTCATGCAGTGGCCGTGCTGAAACTCCTCGAAAAAGGCCAGCAGCTGCAGTTGCCTGTCCTCCAGCCTGACCACCTGGATCCTCGTGAATCCCGCCTCCCACTTCTTGTGGATCGGCACAACCATGCGCCGCCGTGAGATCGCAAACGTCACCGCCAGAGCGTCAAAGATCACCTCGAAGCCCATCAGCGCTGCCTGGAAGTCGTGGAGGTCCTTTAGATTGTTGAACTCGAAAGTTCGGATCGTCTGGTTGGCCCTGAGCAGCTGTAGGGCATCCGAGAGGTTCCTTCCCAGCTCCTTAGGCACGTGTGCTTCCGACACCGCCATGGTAATGTCCTGCTGAGGTTGACGGAGCACGCGCAGGACCTTGGCGTTGCTCACTTCCAGCCGCATCCTCAGCTCGCCAGGTGCGACGTTGACTCTGTCAGTCACGGTGCCGTTCTGGTACTCGAGCACCACCTTGAGCCTGTCGGCGAGCACCGTTGGCGGCTGTTCTCCTCCGCCGCTAAACTCGTCGTTGATGACTCTCGCCGCCTTCCAAGGCATGCGGCTGAAGGGAGCGACTCCAAGCGGTTCTCGGATGCTTTGCGAAATCATAAACGACTTGACGGGCACATCGGCGAATATCCGCTCGTCGTGACCCAGAGCCGTGCCTGTGAGGAGGGAGTGGAACTTCACTCGCTCCTTTTCGTCGTTGAAGACCATGACCAAGCGGCCCCGCTGCCGGCCGTTCTCGTACTTGACGGAGAGGGCCGGCGTGTCTCCTTCGGCTCGGAAGAAGCCAAACTGCACCGGCAGGGACGTTGGGAAACTATGGTGGACGCCGTTGACGGTCCTCGTCCGTGGGCCCGTTACCACCGCAATTCGAAAGCCGCGATGCCAGCTTCGTGGCCCCGATGGACCGCTCTCCTTGTATACCTTCTCGAAGAGGGCCACCTCGCAGTGAGACACCGGCTCCTTAGGAAACGCCCTGGACGGTGGATCGGCTTCCATGTACTGGAAGGAGCGTAGGCTGTTTCGAAACACGATTTCCTCGTCGCTCCGAGGATTCAGCGTAGCCTCGATCTTGGCGCCGAAGTCGTACATGCTCCATATCATCTTGAAGTCCTGCTGGCTGACCTGCACGGCCAGCAAGAAGCCTCGAGGCAGTCGTACTTCCAGAGTACACGTGTCGCTTCGCCAACGTACATCGTCCCAGACCGGCCCGGCGTTCTTGTTCTCCTGCACCGCCAGCTGGACGCATCCGTTCTGACTCGCAATCACGAACCTGAGCCCCTTGTGCTTCTGTGGTCTGACGATGGATAGAATGCAGGGAAGGTATATCCTCTGTGCCTCCCTTCCTTGCTCCATCAGATACACGTCCGCCATGATGCGCCCGTAGCTAAAGTTCTCTGGTGTGTCGCCCAGCGGGAAGGCATCGAGGAGCTGCAGGCTTGCCATTGGATGTTGCATCGCAGTGAGCCCGGAGGCCCAGTTTCCGGATAGGAGAGCCACCATGTCTTGGCTCAATGGCGGGTATTCGATCCATATCGACTTGTTTATAGTCTGCGGCAGAAATGACTCCTCTGGTGGGAGGAACCCATTCCTCTGCATCGACTGCGAGAGCTTCCTGAGGGCAGAAACTATGCCTTGCACAACCCCCGCGACTTCCCGGTCAGGCGCCAGTCGCTGGGCCTGAACAATCTCCGGGATTGCCTCTTCACAGAGCCAGTAACCCTTTGCCAAGTTTGAGTACGCCTGCTGCCTGTCCAAGTCGTTCTGCATCTGTGACTGTGGCGAGGTCGGACGTTCTCGAATGGCCACCTCCAAGCCCATCCTGCCCCTGAGGAACCACCAGAGTCCACTACGAGCACACTCCCTCGGCGAGCAGCTCGATATCGGCTTCACCGCCTCGGCATGCAGCCGGAAGAGCTCGAAAAGATGCTTCGTCCTCTCCACAAATGAGCGCAACGCATCGTCTCCTGCCCCGTCGACCGCATCGTGCAGCCTGACTGAGGCCATCCGGGCAGCCAAAGGACGAGAGGGCGGCGGGGCGCTCTCGTTCGGCGACGGCCCGCTGGATTGTGGAGCAGCCAGGTTGGTTTGAGACGGATTTGACGTAGGATACGCGCTGGAGGTGTTGGATACTATCGAGGCTGCCGGGCTGTATTCGGCGGGCGCTCGCTTGAGGTGAGCTTCGGGCGAGGACGAGTATTGCCTGGTCAACTCTGGTGAGCCGGTAACGGCACCCGCTGGTGGCCGACCGCCCTCTTCCCAGTTGTGCTGCGATGCCACGCTGGCGGTTCGGGCTGCCTGCGCAAAGGCTCTCCCTTCTGCCATGCGCATCTCCGCTTGATGCGTCTCGATGAAGGACCTTCTATTCTCGTCGCTGCGCCCGGATGTCTCCAAGTACCGGGCCGACTCGGCTCTTCCCGGAACGAGTATGTTAGCGTTGGCATTATCGGTCCGCCTCGACTCCTTGGGAGCCTCGTCAGAGTCGTTTCGGGGTTCGTAAATGGATGAGAACCCCGTCAATGTTCGTGACAGTCCCTTTGGCACGAAAACATCGTCGGAACCGCTCGCAACCGCCCCTGGGCCTGATTGCGCGTTACGTGACGAGCCCATCGGCTTCCTGTGGGACGGAGGGGGCGGTGGCCTCGCCATCTTGTTCTTGCCAATCTCCATGACGGGCACTTCGGATTCATCGCCTCCCTCGCCTATGATTTCGGGGTACGAGTCGGAAAACCTGACGACCAGCCCCTTCTTGTTTGGTCGCGGGCTTCTTTTGGGCGACTTGTCATCAGGCTTCCCCGGAGCGACTGGCCGGTTCAGCTGCGCCTGTTGGTTCACCGCCAAGGCCTGCGGGTATCGGGATATCGTGGTGTCGAGTTTGGCCAGCTTGGGCAAGGACGACGACGGCGGCGGGGGCGGCGCATGGGTGACGTCGAGCTTGTCCGCCGAGCTGTGGAGGAAGGCATCCAGCGTCGCTTGCGACGAGTTTTCCGACAGTTTCTTGTCCTTGCCGCCAAAGAGCTTGCCCATCAGGCGGCCTCTCTTGGACGACCGCCCCTCATCTCCCACATATAGCGGATCGTTCTCCATGGCGACGGCCAGGCGGCAACGTCATCGACCTGGAGGTTGCTGATTGCCCACCGCCCGTGGCCGCTCCTGGAGGCCGAAAAGGAGGAGGGGAGAGGTGCCGCTGGGGCGCGCTTCGACGGCTGCAACCCAGATGAAGCGATGAAGAGGGCGGGGTTTGGTGCAGCGGTTGGACATAGGATCCCGCTCGTGAAAGGGTCACCGAGGTCCGCGCCCTCGGAGGGGCTGGAGGCGAGGGGTAGGTCCAACAGACCAAGATGCCAATGTCGTGTCCGAGGCCGGCGGACGAGAGGACGGGCGCCGCCGGGGGCTGTTGGGTGTTGGCTGGCAGCGGAAAGTGTATCGTGCTGTGATGACGGTCGTCGGGGCACAGGCAGGACGATGGATTGAGGGACTTGGTCAGGTCACCACCACCTCACCTGAGCCGCCGCCGAGACGCCGTGGAGGGAGCAGGAGTGGACGTGGACCCTTCCGTAGCGCCAAACGCGGGAGGGATGCGCGGTGCTGAGGGGCTTCTACGAGCACCACCTGTGATTGCCCTTGGGCCGGCACGGTGCACGTTAGGTGCAGGACGGATAGGCCCAGAACAGACACGGCCAGGGGCAACATCATGCCATCTAAATACGTTCAACGAAGACGACTTTCCTTACCTACCTAGTCAGTATGTGCAGGTGCTTACCGAAGCCATCTACCTCATTACCGCCTCGTCTGCGCGCAACGATGCCGTCCGAACACCCCTGGACGCCGCCCACACAGTGGACGCCCAGCAGGGCGACGGGGCGACGACCCCTGAGACCCTTCCAGCTCAGGGGATGGGCGGCTGGGGGGGGCTCGAGGCGTGGGGCAGGCTGCCAATACGGGATTCTACCCACAGCCCCAGGGACGTTTGGCGTTTCCCAGTGGCTCGGTGGCGCTGCGGCACGGCATTGTTAGGCGCCTCGGGGCTTGGGGGCACTTGGAAGGGGCTTATTTTAGGCCTCGGCCCGCCGAATCGACGAACGCTCGTAAACAAGACGTGCGCTATGCGCTCGTGTGCAATTAGGCATTCGTATAGCTTCCCGTCCCCTGTGAAGCGGCTTCGGCGGATACGGAACGTGGAAGGGACCCCGGTCGCCCACAAGCGCTTCGAGCAGGTACGCAGCCGCGCAGCTATAGTCGTGGTGGTTGACTCGCAGACGGTTGGTGGTATGGAAATCAAGGGCTGTCGTTGGAGGGGGCTACTGAGTCTCGTTGCAGCCTCCACTTCTCCCTGGTATGTGCTTACCTACCTACGAGTAGGTGACCCAGCGGCAAAATAATGGTTGTGTCCTGAGCACAACCCTGAGCCGAACTAATTACTTGGTATGTTGCAGCAGGGCTACGGCATTGCCGCCAAGAGCGCAACTTGGCCTGCAGGCGTAATACGCAGTGCCCAGGAGAGAAGAAAAACCAAGAGCCTATTCTTGGCTTGCGGTTTCCTGAACAGGCTCCTCTGCTTCCGCGAACTCTCCCGATATTTCTCTCGTGAAGCTCCGCAGCGGCTCCAGCGATGCCCCGTCGAATTCCCTCCCACATTAGTAGCCGCCGATCCGGGCTCGCAGGGCAAATGACCTTGCTCGGATCTGCGCACACGTTGCGCATCTCTCTAGATGCCTTGCATCCGTGGTTGTGGCGGTGAAGACACCCGCCTTCTTTTGTCGCGGGCTTCTGGTCAACTCGTTACGGCGCACACGGTCTTCGCAGGTGACGTCATCCCCGGAGATGCTCTGCCTCCGGTTGCCGCAGCGTGGGTACTCGGTGCCCAAGACGTTCTTTACACGCAATGGTCCCGCCGCCTATCGAGCCAAGCGAATTGCAAGCGCAGCGCAGACCGTGGTGCATCGTCGCTCCTCCAAGCCAGCATGGCGGCCGCAGCCGGAGCCGTTGGCCGCAGACCGCCGCCAACCGGCCGTTCCTGGGCCGGTTGTGCCCCACAAAAAGATTTTTATCGATAGCCCGTGATTAGATAACCGCCGCCGATTCATTTTGCCCCCGTCGCGGCGCTCGACGGCTTCTCTTGACGACTTCGCGCCCGTTTCTCGAGACTCGACATGTAGGAGGCCTGTGTCCCAGAGGCATGCTCTCCACCTTTTTGCAAAGAATCATGGCTGCCGAGGTGAAAAGAGTTCCCATCCCTCTCCGGGGCGTCGACTATCGAGGCAAGATTGTCCTCGCGCCCATGGTGCGCTCCGGAGAGCTGCCTTCTAGATTGCTGGCTCTTCAGTATGGCGCGGACCTGGTCTGGGGTAGGTGCAAGGATCGATTTCCTTTCTCTTCTGGCTCGGTAGGCTGACAGGCGGCGCTGCAGGCCCTGAGACGATCGATCGCGCCATGATTGGCACGACGAGGCGATTCAATGAAGACTCCAAGACCGTCGAGTGGTTTCGCCTGGCATCGCAAGGTCAGAAGGAGCCGCCGGCAGACGCCAAGGAAAGCGTCATATACAGAGTGCTGCCCGAGAAGGAAAAGAACAAGCTGATTTTCCAAATCGGAACCGCGGACCCCGAGCGCGCTGTTCAGGCGGCGCGCCTCGTCGCCGCAGACGTCGCCGGCATCGACGTGAATGCTGGCTGCCCTAAGCCCTTCAGCACGAGTGGCGGCATGGGTGCCGCGCTCCTGCGAACGCCCGACAAGCTTTGTGCGATCCTCGAGGCCCTGGTGCAGAACATTACCCCCGAATTTCAGATCGGCATCAGTGTCAAGATTCGCATCCTGGAGACGGCCGCCGAGACGGAAGCCCTCGTACGGAGACTGTGCGCCACAGGCATCACCGGCCTAACTGTTCATTGCCGGACAACGCCGATGCGGCCACGCGAGCGAGCCATCCGAGGACAGCTGCGCATGGTTGCCGACATCTGCCACGAAAATGGGGTGGCGTGCCTGATGAATGGAGACGTGGAAAGCAAGGACCAGGGTCTTAAGCTCGCCGAGGAGTTTGGGACAGACGGCGCCATGATTGCCACGGCGGCCGAAAAGAACCCCAGCTGCTTCAGGAGTGAGGCCGAGGGTGGCAATCTCCCCTGGCAGGATGTAGTGGAGCAATACTTGAAGACGTGCATGGACGTGGACAACCGCTTCGGCAACACCAAGTACCTCCTGGCGCAGATGGTCCCCGGCAAGGAAAAGATCCACCACGCCGTCAACCAGGCCAAAAGCTACACGGACATGTGCAAGACCCTGAGCTTGGAACACCTCGTTCAGCAGGCAAAGGAAGCGGACGCCAAACGCGGGCTGGACAAGCCGCGAGAGAAGACGCCCAAGAAGAGCAAAGGGAACGCGAGCGCGCTGGCCGCAGGTGGTCAAATGGGCCAGGCCAGGGAGAAAGACCCGAGCCGTAAGGCGTTTTCCGAGCGAAAGATCAGCTTGCAGCCGCAAGCGGAACCCGAGACGGCCTCTGTCACTGCCTAATGTCATTGCGGAGTTTTTGAGATTTTGACGAGCAGCATCTCTGGTAGATTAGAGTGATTCGGCCGGCATGAGCGGAGTTCAGTGGCAAGGAAGGAGGATGCATCGGGAACGAGCGTTTGAAATTGCAACAGGCAGCATGAGAAACGAGGAATCAGTTATCTAAGACGAAGATGATAATAGACCCACTCTCACGCTGCTTTGCCATGGCCCAGCTGAGCAACGCTATATGGAACGACAAATGAGACTCTTCTTGTTCAGCAGCGGTCTTTGTTTGGTAGTACAATTGCCATTTTGCTCCGCGTCTATTTTATTTGCCCTGCTTGACCCAGCCCTCGACGGTCTCACGCGCGTCCGTCACCTTTTCCTCGACATATCGTACACCCACGTCCTTGTGCACCTTGGCGAAGCTGACACCCTTCTGGATGCCCTCGCGCAGGTTGACGTGCGTCTCGGCCACCGCGGGGAACCGCTGCTCGTACTTCCACGCCAGGTCGGACACGTTGCGCATGGTGACGGGCAGGACGGTCCAGCCGGCGCCGATGCCGAGCGCCAGGGGCATCGTGGCCCGCAGCAGGATGTTGCGATTGCGGGTGATGATGCTGCCGGCCATGGCGGCGACGAGCACGTAGATGGCGCCCGGCATGAGCTTCTCACCGCTCTCGCGGGCTGGTGCCAGCGAGGCGACTGTGTTGGTGAAGGACTGCTCGAGGTGGAAGGCCGAGTCCATGGTCTCGTTGACCTTGTCTTCGGTGGCCACGGCGCACTTGTAGAGGAACAAGCGAGCCTTTCCGATCTGGACGGCCAGCCTATCCGTTGGCGAAGGGCTCCGCGGCTGGGGCTTCTCCTCCTTGGGAGGCTGCTGGGGCAGGATCGTCGGCAGCGATACCGGTGCGGGATTTACGGGGGCAACGTCGACATCGTCGTAGATGGGTTTCCTCTGTCTCTCGTCAGCTCACGACCGGGGCACGAGGCAGGCAGCGGAGGGCGCACCTTGTCTGTGGGAGCCTCGGCGAAGGCCGTCGCCGGGACCAAAGCCAGTCCGCCGAGGGCGAGGGTCGCCAACGGCGCCAGGGAGCGCTGAGAGCCCAATTAGCCTCGATTGTCTTGGTATGCGGTATTGAAAACGGCACTCACCCGTTGCAGCAGCACTCTTGCAGCCATTGTCCGCTCAATTGGCAAGTCGTCGGCGCGGAATTCGAGGTTGTCGTCGGTCCCAGAAGCAGCTCACGGGCTTTGTCGCTGGCAGAAAGTGGGCCTGTTCCTGATTCCTCCGACAGCGGCACGTGACCTGTCACGACGTCACTGCCGAAGAGGAGCGTGTTGGAGAGATTCGACGGTTACATTGGGACGAATGAAAATGCATGGGCACGGGCTTGGAGAGAAGTCATGCTACATCTCCTCGTGGAAGAATAACCGTTGCAAGTGACAAAATCGGCGTGCGTCCCAAGGTGGTCTTCCATCAAAACCCGGGCCTCGCTGCGGACCGTTCTGGGGGATTATCCTCACAGCGCCAGACGCCTAACCAGCTCGGCGAAAAGTTCCCGCCGATTGCATCATGCTGCTTAAGCAGCGACAAGAAACGTCGTACCCGAGTCGAGGTCACGTTCGGGACGTTACGCCGGCCACGCTGCAAGGCTACCCGACGATGCAGCAAGCCAACGTCGTACGCCACGCTGGTGCTCCGCAGACATGTGAAACATCGCACGGCACCGTGGCCCGTCCAGGGCAAGGAGCCGCCTAAGATGGCCAGCCAGAAAAGCATCACCGGCGCAGGCCCGGACCAGCCCCAGGGAAGCGAGATGCCTCGACGTGAGCCGAGATGCATCGAGGCATCTCACGCGACATCCGGTGAAGCGGCAGACGGAGCACCCCGTCACGGTTCGGGCCAGGCAAGGTGGAGCCCTACGCCACCCAGTCATCAGTGATCTATTAAACCGCAAAACTCCGACGCGGCTCTCCCCATCGCTGCCTTGGTTTCCTCCCATCTCCAATGTCGCCGGCAAGCTCCCTGATACGCCATTGAACCTTTCTTCTTGCCATATTTACCCCCCGAATGACACCGACGCCGTCGACGAAGCAAACATGCTCAGCCCAGGGGGTCGTCGCCTCTGGATCTGCACCAGCTGCGTACGCCGCGTGACCGGGCCTCGCCAGCAGCGCCGATGGGAGTCGTCTGCTGCCGGCGCCGCGGCCGCCGAGCCTGGAAGGGTGCCGCTCGTCGACCACAAGGTCAGTCCGAGCCACGACGACGCCGTCCTTCGCGACCTGTTCGACGCCCCGTCCGGCCGAACCTTCCCCAGCTTCAGCCTTAAGAAGAGCCAGGGGCTGTTCAAGAATCGATACCTGACGAGCCCTGATGGCTTCCCCGTCTTCGCGCAGAGGAACCTGGACAAGGCTACCAAGATCGTGCATCGTGTCCTCAACGCGTCGACGACGCGCGAGTACCAGGCCATCGTTCGGGATCTCGACCGGCTGAGCGATCTGCTCTGCCGAGTGCTCGACCTGTCCGATTTCGTGCGCATGACGCACCCCGACGCCCGCTTCCAGCAGGCCGCTGCAGGCGCGTGGTCGATGGTATACCAGTACATGAACCAGCTCAACACCATGACGGGGCTGAACGACCAGCTGGGCGAGGCGCTCTCGCGGCCAGAAGTGACGTCAGCGTGGTCCGAGCAGGAGAAGACCGTCGCGGAGCTGCTGAAGCTCGACTTCATGAAGTCCGCGGTCAATCTGCCCAAGAAATCCCGCGACCGCTTCGTCGACCTTTCGTCGCGGATCAGCGACATGGGTTCGTCGTTCGTCCAGGGCATGGAGCCGGAGAAGAAGGAGGTCACGCTGCCGTCCCACCGCTTCTACGGTCTGTACCCTGGATTGGCCGCGACTCTGAAGGTGCGCTCGCAGATATCCATCGCCACCACGGGGTCGGAAGCCGCTGCCGCTCTTCAGAGCGTGTACGACGAGGAGACGCGCAAGGAGATTTATCTCGCCCAGCGCACTGCTTCTGGCGAAACCATCCAGCACCTCGAAGCCATGCTCAGACTCAGGGCTGAGCTGGCCGGCCTTGCGGGGTTCGAGAGTCACGGCCACATGGCCCTCAAGGACCGGATGATGGCCAAGTCGCCTGCGTCCGTGATGAAGTTCCTCTTGGCGCTGAGGAACCACAACGCACCCATGATACAGCAGGAGCTTCTCGAGCTGACGGAGAAGAAGCGCGAGCGGCTCGCCATGCCCGACGTGGAGCTCCAGGCCTGGGATAGGGACTTTTACATGGAAAAGATCAGAGCCGAGATGCGGTCCCGCGTGCGACACGAGGACCAGCTGACGGCCTTCTTCTCCGTCGGCACCGTCATGCAGGGCCTGTCCCGCCTCTTTGATCGCCTGTACGGCGTCCGCTTCGTTCCGCGTGAGTCGCTGCCGGGCGAGACGTGGCACCCGGACGTCAAGCGGCTCGACGTCATGTCCGACTCGGGCGAGCAGCTCGCCGTGTTGTACTGCGACCTCTTCTACCGTCCGCAGAAGTCGCCCAACCCGGCGCACTTCACCGTGCGCTGCTCGCGCGAGATCCTCGCCGACGAGGTCGCCGAGGCCGGCGAGGACATGCTCTCGGGCGCCGCGACCTTCGAGTCGGCCGAGCAAGCCGCCAACGACGGCATGGAGACGTCGTCGCGCGACGGCAAGCTCAACCAGCTGCCCACCATCGCGCTCGTGTGCGACTTCCCCAAGAACGACAACGCGCGCGAGCCGGCCTTCCTGTCCTACTACTCGGTCGAGACGCTGTTCCACGAGATGGGCCACGCCATCCACTCCATCCTCGCGCGCACCAGCTTCCAGAACGTGTCGGGCACGCGCTGCGCCACCGACTTCGCAGAGCTGCCGTCGACGCTCATGGAGCACTTCGCCGCCGATCCGACGGTCCTCTCGCTCTTCGCGCGCCACTGGAAGACGGACCGCGCGCTGCCCTACGACCTCGTCGCCGACCGCATCAAGGTCTCGCGGCGCTTCGAGGGCATCGACACGGAGCACCAGATCCTCCTCGCCATGGTCGACCAGGCCTACCACGCGCCCTCCGTCGCCGACGCCGGCTTCGACTCGACGCGCATCTTCCACGACATCCAGCGCCGCTACGCCCACGGGCCGCGCGACCCCCCGGAGACGTGCTGGCAGGGCTTCTTCGGCCACCTCCACAGCTACGGCAGCACCTACTACAGCTACCTCTTCGACCGCGTGCTCGCCGAGCGCGTCTGGCGCGTCGTCTTTGGCGGCGGCAGCGGCGGCGCCGCCATCAGCCGCGACAACGGCGAGCGGCTCAAGGAGAACCTCCTCAAGTGGGGTGGCGGCCGCGACCCCTGGCGCTGCCTCTCGGATACGCTGGAGGATGAGCGGCTGGCGCCGGGCGACGAGGAGTCGATGGCGCTGGTGGGCAGCTGGGGTATCAAGGACGACAAGCGCAGGTCGTGAACGGGGCCGGTAGAGTTACGGCAATACTTTAGCCGCATTTTGTATAGACGTTTGCTGGGCAAAACAAGATACTAGAAACGGCGGAGCTGGGGCAGCGCCTCGAGACAATGTACAGGAAAGCAAAACATTACACATGGACTTGGAGAGGAGAACAGTATAACTCTCCTGAAACTCTAGCTTACAAGAAGCGATCTCATTCAGCTCAAAGACTCTATTTGCTGACTCTCTCTCTCTCCATCTTTCCGTCTGCATGATAATAACCTCGAATCCCCGCCACAAGCGGCAGTATTTCAATTCAGCTGCCTATAAACATTCCCGCTCCTGCGCCAAACAAACAAAACGTGCTAATCGTACTCAGTACATGTAAGGGGAAGAGGGTATTCAATGCTGGCTCTTAGGACAAGGGAAAGGGAAGAAGTATGCAGTAACCACAAGATCAGATGGCCTGTGGCTGGACCTGATGCATTCCGGCTGGTGGCTGACCCAGCGTGAGACGCGAGAGGGACAGTGCTCGGGCAGCCGACTTGAGAGCCGTATCCTGCTCGTCACCAAATGCGTCGAAGTCGCGGCCGTCTTCATTTGGCGTCACAAATGACTCTGTGTTCTCGTCATCGTCCCCGCCTCTGAAGTCCAAGTCCGATTCTGCTAGGCGCAGGCTCAGGCGGGAGTGTTTTCTGCCATTGATGCCGCGGTCGTCTTCGTCTTCGTCGTCATGGTCGAATACCGATGTTTCGGCAAAGGATCTGTCTGCCGAGGCTGCCTCGCTTTGCGGCGGGTGAGCGTAGCCTGGTAGCCTGTTCATTAGGCTGATTTGATGGCCGAGTTTCCTGACATGGGTTTCCAACGCCTCCCTGGCTGAGCGTTCTGTCTCTAGAAGGGATATGAGGTTCATATAGTGGTCCATGGTGAGGGTTCCTGCCGTCCCTTGGGGTATTGACGCAGAATTAGCCATGCCGCGAATTGTCGTCGTCGAGGTTGGCCTCTCCGAGTTTGGATCCGCCAACTTGAGCGTCGGTAGGAGATCGAGTGCTGGGTCCAAAGCTCCATCACCAAACGTCATCTTCGAGGCGTCCGAGTGGCGTGTCGAAGGGCGGATTGGACTCCCGTCACCTTCCTTTCCAGGCCGACTTGGAGAAAACTTGCGCAGCATGGCTGCCGGCTCCCCTGCAGGAATCGACGGGGGCGCCCGGCTTGGGGGTTCATGATGGCTGCCAAAGCCAGGAGCAGAATTGCTAAGCCGCGAGACGACCAGCTCCAGCTGGTTCATGCGGCGCTCGAGGCTGCAAATCCGGGAATCCAGGCTCGCCGCCTCCGTGATCTTCAGGCCCGCCACCTCTTTCATGGCATGCACGTCCTCAAACGTGAAAGGGACCACGGGCGTCTTGGGCGGTTCCTCAGTGACATCGTCCCGCTCGTCGAAGCTCAAGACACCGGCATCGTCGATATCGGGCGCGCTGGACGAGACGGGGGACATGATAGGCTGGTCGTAGCTCTCTCGCCAGTGGCGAATCTCGTCGCTGCGTCGCCTGACCACGCCTGACATGATACCCTCAGCAACAGGAAAGGCGGACAGGCTCCGAGACCGCCGCCGCAAGCCGCAATGATCGCTCGTGATGGCTCGCCCGATCTCGTCGGGATCCTCGCTGTGGTCCGCCAACCTGGTGCCCCGGTCGTGCGAACTTGCTGGGCGTGGTGACAAGCCAGTGAACTTCCTGGCCCCCGTCCAACGCGGACCGGCGGGGCGTGTCGTCGTCGCATCAAAAGCCCCAGCCATCTTGCCGGACAGGCTCATATCGGCGTTGAGGGAGTTTCGAGCACTCTGTATGGCCATGACGTCCTCCGGCCCGATCGAGTGGGATCTCAGGGCGCGGTCGTACTCGGTTATGGGCAGTGAAGCAGATCTTTTCGGCTCTGTGGTTTTGAGTGTGCTGGCTTCTCCAGTCGGATCCTGCATCTTGATGAGCTTGTGGTCAGGTACCGGTCAACTCTTTTGTGACTTACACTCCGGTGGTGTCCGTTGGCTGGCGCGGCGGGTGTCCGCCGACCCGACGAATCGGTCGTTTCCGCGAGGCTATTCGTCTTCTTCTTTCGTCCAAACAGTCTGCTCAGAGCGGATCTAAACGTTGACTTCTTTCGCTGGGGCACGTCTCTACCGGCAGCGCTCCCTGAAGCCGTACGAGAACTAGCGGCGGATGCACGCTGGTCCCTGGCCGGTTTCGTCACCCGTTTGGGGGATTCGCGTCTCGAGGAGGCGGAGCGAGACTTTGAGGGAGTTGTGTCCAAGAAGGCGTCAATGTCATCGTGAATCGAGCCTACGGTACCTTGGCGCAGCCGGTTGGCCGAAGGAGAGTTCGCTACCTGTTGCGGTCGGTCAAGCTCCAAAACCTGCGTTTCGGCGGGGGTGTCGTTGACAGCGATCGCATCGCCGTCCAGCGGAGTCGCTATGGAAGCGCCAGGGTCCCGCATGGGAAACTCGTCGTCCATGGGGTCTGGGATTGGGATTGGCGCAGAGATCTGCCCTCGAATCGACTTGTTGCCGGTCCGGGGCCTGGGGCCCGGAGTGCCACCAGCACTGCCCGATTTCCAAGGCATCTTGGTTGACCAAAGACTTGCACGGGGACCTCAAAGTGTGTAAAGAGCCAAGATCGAAATGCTGATGAACTGCGAGCAGGTACTTTGTTCTCCGCAGCGAGAGCGCAAGCAGAGATGCCGATGGTACAAAACCAAAGCTGGCGAAGAACAACTAGCTGAAGAGTCGAGTCCACTCACTCGCACGACATGTCGGCAAAGGAATGGTGAGCTGCACGAAAGGGGGCACCGTCGCTTTGCGAGGCTCGGAAGGCAGCGCTATCAGGAATGACCGGCTGTGCGATGAAGGAAGGTCGACTCCTCTCAACACTTTGCGAGGCCCTGGAGCTGTCATTCATCGGTCTACCGGCCTCGATAGCCGCGAAGACGAACCAGCTAGCCCAGGCAAAGGTGGGCGCAACGGTCAAGGTAGACGGCCGGCAGACAACTTGAATGGATCATATATGTGGAAAAAGGTCGTCACTGCAGCTCGAGGAGACGCAGGATGGGAAGAGAAGGCAAAGCAAGGCGAGGGGGTGCAGCCCTGCGCAAGGCATAGCATGGATGGCATGGCATGGCAAGGCAAGGCTTAGATACAGCCCGCGCGCATCGCGTGGCTCCCGGATGAACGGGGACGGGCGCAGCCAAGGTGAGGATGAAACATGGCTGGGCCCCAAAGGGCGACTAATACGGCGCAGTCCGCATCCAGGCTTGCTCAAGAACGAGGGCAGTCCTGCGCGTCCTGGCGCTGCACGAGCTCTCCGTACGGAGTGCTCCTACAGTAGCCTGCAACACGGGCTGCCCCTCCGCCCAATCCAGGGCCATCATGACATGACAGGGGGCAACACCAGGCGAAAGGTGGGGGGAGAGATCGCGGGCTGTCGTTGGTGAGGACGAGGGTCGACGGGGAGCGGGCGGAGCTGGCGGAGCGTCTGTGTGTCGGTGGTTGATGAGGTGCAGACTCGCAGAGGCCCAGTAGCGGCTCGTCGATGGTCGCGTCCAGCGATCTCGGTGCAACGCGGGCAAGTGGTGGCGGTCATGGGCTCTGCGCCCGGCTGTCTTTTGATCCATCCATTGACGCCCATCCACGACAAGACAGGGCTCGACGAGAGCTCATACGCCCTTGGGGTCTGCGGACGACGTGGTGCGGCTGTGGATCTCTGCTTTGTTGGCGCGAGACGGACGTGGAGCAGCGCTCGTCGCATGTGCTCTCTGCGTCTGGGGTTGCTCTGCGCTGGCATGACGCTGATGCTGGTGCTGCTGGTGCTGGAGCCGTTGCTGATGATGCCAATGCTGACGGGGGAATCAAGGGGGCGGCTTTGTTGGGTCTTCAATGCGCTCTACGATGCCTTCGGGTACCTTGCTGCCTTGCCCGCTGTTCCTTCTATCGTAACTGTTGGTACCTTACGGAAGGAGGTGGCCGGCGAGGGCTTGCGAGTAGGTAGGTACGGAGGCTGCTCCGATCTCCGGCTGACAGCACTTCCCAGAGGCATCATGCCCGCTCATCAGCAGCCATCCTCCGCGACGCGATTCCACTCTTCGTCAAACGGCAACATCATCTCGCATCCTGTGCGCGCCCTCCAGCGCTCTACGAGTATCTCAGCAATAGGCCAGAGCCCGTCGGCTCGGCTCTCGGTGCGGTCCACTGAAAGCCACAGGCACCGCAGCTCATGGCGGGAGCTATTGCGCTCCCGTGGCGCTTCTGGTTCGACTGCGGCCTCTCCCACGGCGAGCTCGTCTCAGCCCCCCCGGCTCTCTTGGACCAATCCTTTCGGCGGCCCCCAAGCCCGCGAACCGTCCACCGAGCACCCACTTACACATCCACCGTTGATGGTCGCGACCCCATTCTTGCTTTTGTGCTTTTTTCGGGCAGCTGTGGATGGCAGCCAGTGGGCATGACTGCCGATGCATGTCCACGTCCCACTTGGTATTCACATGGCGACGGAAGAGCATTGCTCTCGCCCTGTCATCGGCCTGCATCTCCTCAATGGCTGCAGAGACCTCCAGACGAAGAGCTATCGCCGGCAACCCCTCGGCCCTCAGCCGTGACACGCCTTCAAAACGACTTGGGGCAGAGGTCCTCGCTCTATCAGTTCTCTCCTCCCTGGGTCTGCCCCACGCGGAACGCGGGTTTGTGTCTCTGGCAAGACAAAACACGAGATGGCGCGCGTTGGTTTGACCTCGGCGGGATAACGTTGATTGACTGTGGGCGGCTGACCCCCGTCGTCTCATGCTGCCATCTGCCTCCAGCAGCAGCTTGAGGATGCGCGTCATGCGGCCGCCCCCATCCTTGCACCAGGTTGGGGATCCGTGCGCGGTGCCCGGCCGATCTCGACGCCACAGACGGTTGAGTATCCAAGCAGTTGGCTGATGAGCATTATTACTCGTACGGAGTATATTAGTCTGGAGACTTCTACACACTTGTACTGGCTCGAAGCGGCCATTTCACCTGTCAACTTGACAAGATACAAGATACACAGCGCCCACTTTACCCCGGCTTTGATGCCCGCGCAAGTACGGAGTACTGGTACGAGTACGATCACTCCATATTGCCTAAGCAATCTTCTATACGCGGGGCCACTGCTTTTTATCGCCCGCACGGCTAGCAACCAGAGTCGCGCAATCTCCACAGCTTCTGGAAAACCGGCTGCCCATCTCGACGAGTTTGCCTGGGAGAAGTAATGCCGGCTCTTGCTTTCAAAGCTTTCGAGTGCATGCGACCTAATCAGCCCACCTACATAACCCCCTTCACCCGGTGTCTGCGATACCTTGCCTACGAGTATGCTCGTACAACACGAGCAGGTATGAGTAGCCTATGCAACGTGTTCGAGTACTCGTAGTTCGCGGTGGCTGTGCGAGGCAAGTCAGAAAAGGCAGCCGTTTCACGTTCGGCCGTCAGAGACGACCTGAAACGCCTAGCACTTTGCCAGGAGCCGCGATTTCCACATCCTCCGTAGTTGCACCGCTTTGCCTAGCTGTCCGCGACAGCGTTTCAGGCGGCCCGGACCGTGGCTTCACGCGAATTGGGAGCCGCTCGTCCGCGCTAGACGGTTAGGTACGGAGCACCCAGCACGCTAAGCTTCCTGGCTGACTGTCGAAAGATCCGGATACCGTAGATCGGCGTTTTCTTCGAGAAACTCCATCCACCTCTTGAGGAAGTTGCTGCCCCTGCGACCAAACCAAAATCAGTGCTGCTCGATACGCTCACGTCTCCTGATGTCGAGCACGGAAGCCCCTGACCCGGAGAGAAACTCGGGTGAATCGAGACCCGGCAGTGCGAAAAAGCAAGGGAACGGCTTACCTTTTTATCGTTTCCGAGTCGCCGATGACGGTCAGGGACCGCTTGGGGCGTGTCATAGCAACTGTGACCGTGTCAATTGCCGAGTTGCTGTCCAAGGGCTGCTCTCGGCAATCGAGGCTGCACGTTGAAGACACATACCATTCAGCCGCCTCTTCTCACCAAGAAAGCCCACCTCTCCTTCCGTGTTACTCCGCACGAGGCTGACGATGACCGCTTCCTTCTCGCGGCCCTGGAAGCCGTCGACACTCCCGAGCTCTATTCCGGGGAACTGCTCTTTGAGCGGTGCTAGTATTGCCAACTACCGCGGCGAAGAAACATCAGCCAAGCCCTTGTCAGTAGACGCACTGTAGCAGCGGGTGCATACCTGAGCGTTGTATGGCGTTACAACCGCGATGTCTTCTGGGTGAACCCCGGCGGCGACGAGTTGCTTAACGTGTTGCCGGACCAAGGCCGCCTCCATTTCGTTGCTCTTGCTCTCGCCAGTGAGGCTGCCTTTGCCCTTCTTAGGGTTGTCCTTGTCATCTTCCTCGTTCTTTTCAGGAAAGTCCCCGCCTTGGGTGTCGATGAAGATGACGGGCTCGCTGGTATCTTCGTTGTCGTCGACCGCGTACTCCATGTCTTTAAGCAGGCGTTCCTTGACCGAATCAGCCGCAATGAGCTTGGACCCGTACAGCTCGTCCGAAGGGAATCGCATAATCTTCTCATGCATGCGGTACTGAGTGGTGAGCATGCGCTTGATGGAAGATCCATGGAGAGCCAAGAGTCGGTCGAAGAGAGTTGTTTCAAGCGTCATGCCCTTCACTGGCTTCGGGCCATCGTTTTTGGGTTCCAGCGTGACCTTTGAATTTACCGACTTGATCGTCGGCGGCAATTGAAGATGGTCGCCGGCGCAGACCACCTTTTTGGCCGTCAACAGCGGCACCCAGCATTGGGCCTCGAGAGCTTGGCTGGCCTCATCGATGATGACGACGTCAAACTCCTCGTTGCGGAGTTGAAACCCGCCAGCACCATGAAGCGTGGCGAGGACAACCTTGCTGCCTCTCACCAGGCTACTCACGCACTTTCTTTCCCTCTCTCGGTACTCCTTCCGCAGCTCCTTAAGATCTCCGTAGATTTGCCTCCTTTCCTTGCCGCTCTTGGTTTTCTTGATCGAAGCCTGCTTGGCATCCATCTCCGCTCGCACGTCCTTGACGATGGCGCCCGCCTCGGATGTATGCGTGAGCACGTCCAAGGAATGATTCAATACGGATGGCAGCAGTCGGGCAGGATGGCCAAGACGCAGTATGGGTATTTTGTGCGGCGAGAGACGCTCGACGATGTTGTCGACGGAGATGTTGGAGGGTCCGCAAACCAAAATTCTCTGTTCCTGCTTGATCATTTGCAGGATGAGCTCTATCAGCGTATGGGTCTTGCCAGTCTAGACAATATTTAGCATTCGTCCAAAGACAGTACCGCGTCGCCCCCGAGAACATACCCCGGGTGGTCCATGTATCAAGGCCACCTCCCGGGAAGCCAGGGCAAAGCGGATGGCGTCCTTCTGCGAGTCGTTGAGCGTTGGGTCAAACCAGTCCAGGTTGCCCGGCCCCTGGCCCTCGCCCATGTCCCGTGGGACAGGAGTCGGGCTGGAGAGTCCAAAGAGGACACGGATGAAGTTGGAGTATGCGGACTCGTCCATCTTTTGCAGCTTCTCCATCGACAGGTTCATGCTGCGGCCGTCGGGGTCAGCGCGGGTTCTGAGCAACGGCATCCCTGCCGCGTGCTTGGCATCTGCAGAGCCCGTCGCACATACCGTCGATACGTAACCTCATCTGCCAGCTTGACGGCCCAAACCCTGCCGGGAAACCCTCCATCCTCGTCCCTCCCCTCGTCCAGCGCCACGCCCAGGGCGCCCCTCTGCACCTTGACGACAACGCCCCTTACGCCCTTGCTCTCCAGCTCCCGGACCTCGCGCTTCTTAGCGCTGCCGGCGGGCTGCTCGGCAACGAGGACGATGTCGCCGGTCCGGAGGCCATGCTCGGGCAGGTCGCCGTCGGCACCGGTGGTGGCAGCGTCAGGGCCGAGCTCGAGGACGGTCCTGCCGCCGAGGCCGGTGCGGCGCGAGGCGACGACTAGATTAGTGAGAGCGAGGCCAGCGCGCTGCAGGGCCGTAGGCGCATGCGAGCCGATGAGGGCGCCGGTCTCGGCAATCTCGGTCTGCAGCTCGTTGGCGAGGAGGGCGAGCTGGGAGCTGGCGAAGGAGGGGATGTCGAGGGGGGCTGAGGAGGGCATTCTGCTCGTGCGGCTCCTCACATCGGCGCCCAGCGGGGTGTGACGCCTTGGTAGTTGCAGAAGGGGGAGAACTTCTGCGGCGCCGACGGTGCTGGTTTGGATGTGAGATGAATGTGGCAGTTGAGCATTACGAAGTACGAGCTGGAGCTTCAACCCCACCATGCGGCTTGCTGATCGAGCTCTCCATCTGCCGTGCCCCGCAGTACGGATAGCTCCCGCTCGATGAGTGTCGCGTGCCTGGGCGCCAATTGCAGCCCGCACAAGTTGATATTAATGGATGGCCGTCCAACGTGCCTCGTATAATAGATTTTGATGTTGACATGGCAGGTCCCCATTTCCCCAATACGCCCCTTGAGGAAAGGTTGCAGCCCCAAACCCTCCCCGTAATGCAGCACGCCCCCCCTCGCCTACAATTCCTCCGCCTCTTCGCTGTAGCTCGGGTGGATGACAATGACCACCACCAGAGACGCCAGCATGATGGCCAGCGCCAGCAGGGCGATGACAATGATGGTGCCCCTGCTGGCCGGGAACTTGCCGCGCATCACCCACTCCTGGCCGCGGAAGTAGCGCCGGAAGCCGAGCAGCAGCGTCAGGATGCTGATGGCCAGGAACGCGGCACCCAGCGGCTTGCCCATGCGCCGCAACGTCGCGCTGTTGGCGTCGCTGCCCGTGTCCTCGGAGAGCGACGTGTTGAGTCGGAAGAGCTGCGTCACGGCGATGCCGATGGACGCGAAGGCGAGCGAGGTGCGCAGCCAGGCGAGAAAGGTGCGTTCTGGAGAAACATCCTGTCAGCGTCGACGTCGACGAGAGGCGGAGGCGAAGAAAAGGGGAGAGAGATTTCCATACCGAGAGCGAGGTGATCCCTGGCCACGCTGCCTTTGTTCTCCAGCTCGACGGACTGGAACTTGCCCAGCGGCTTCCTCCACCACGGGCTGGAGGCTCCGTCGCCAGCGTGTGAACTCCCGGCAGCCTCACCCTCCTCCTCCTCTTCTTCCTGCTGCTGGTGCGATCTCGACCGCCGAGGGTGCTCCTCGTCTGCCTCGGACTGCGTGCGCTGAGACCGTGGGCGGCTGTATATGGACCGCTTCGACCGCACGCTGCTCCCGCCCGGCTGCACGGCCTGGTAGCTCGGCCCCGGCCCCCGCGCAACCTTGACGGGCATGTCGTCCGCGCTGGCCTCGTCGTCAGAGTCCTCGTTCTGCTCCTGTCGCGCCTGGGACGACCGATGGCGAACCATGGGCACCGGGTCGGGTCCCAAGCCCTCAGCCCGATCGCGTCCGGCCTGCTCGTCCGTTGTCAGCTCAGCCGCGTCTCGCACGGCACACGGGTAGGGAAGCGGCATCCCCGGTCGTCTCTGTCTCACCTCGAGAATCTCCTGGATGCGCTCGTTCGTCGACTGCCGCCGCAGGCGGTGGGAGGACATGCTCCTGGTGGGAGGCCCACCCGCGCGGCTCCGAGCCCCGGCGTCGTTGTCGGCCATGGAGAGGCCGTGTTGCTTATCGCGCTCGTCTCGTCACCTCATCCGCGGGCCAGATCAGATCTGCATCATGCACAGGCAAGCCGGTGCAGTTCGGCGCGATGCCGTTATTGGTGAGTGCCTTCGGCGCGACTCCCGAGCCCACAGGCCGACGTGGATATGACGTGCTAAGGCTGCCGCGTCGCGCCAGCTCCATGAACCCTGGACGCCACACTAACGGGGGGAGCTTAATTAGCGTCCTGCAATATTGGTCCACGGCTGTTCTACGAACTGGCTTCGACGACCATCTGTCTACGAGTTGAGTACGAGGCAATAGTCCGTAGACCAATGGAAGCAAACCAACGCAGCTGCCATAATTTATCTGTGCATTGAAGCGGCGCTGTGGTTACACGATTGCATGCGGACGTTCAATCGCGTGTATGCCCCGAGCCGACCCCGAGTCGATCCCGCCTTTGGGGAATTAATTTCCAGGTTCCGCCAGCTACCGAGACACCGGCAGGGTGCTTCTGTACAACGCCACACATCCGAGCCGCTCCCCGTACGACGACCAAATAGAGTGGCACGGCACCGTTGCAAAAGCCCCCTGTCCACTCGACGCCTCGGCATCGTCCCGGAGGGGTCCAACACTGCTCGTGTCCACGTAGCTGAGAACTGGCACTTCCTCGGCCGAGCTCTCGACAGGTATTCCCAGATGAGCAAGTGACCCTGTGTGCGCTGTGGCCAGCGCTTGTTTGAGATGTTCAGAGCTGGTGACCCCGGATAGGCTTGATCGCTCGCATGCCAGAACGGTGTGCACGACAAGAGAGGCGGCGGTCCGGACGATCAAATGCCAGCCTCTCCAGCCTTCTACCCCGACTTCAGGGAGATGCACCATCTCCGCGCTACTCTCTTCCATCCCCTTGAGCCCGATGTGGGCATGCCACTCGACGGCAGACTGCCGCGGGAGGCTCTCGACCTCCACCGCAAAGACGGGCGGCACGCACTGCTCCGGCTCGTTCTGCTGCCGAAGTGTGAATATCGACCAGTCAGGCAGCGCGACCCTCGTGCTCTGCTGATCGCTCCCACCCAGAGACGCGTACTGAGGGTTATGCTTGAGGTCCCATGGATCTGGGCCCCCTTCTGCCTCCTCCTCCTCTTCCTCGAGCGGAGCATGTACCAATCTCCATACTCGACCAGCGAGTCTGGCCATCTGCTTCATATCATCGGCGGCTGGTGGCCGAGCAAAGTAGGCAACGGCGCTTGTCCAGAGCTGTATCTTCATCTCGGACCCGATCCTCCAGAGGTGCTGCAGCGAGAGCACAATTTGTTGATGCAGTGATGTTTCGGAAGGCGGAGGCAAGCACATGAAGGCGGGGATCAGAGGTATCTGCCCAGCGACGTAGACGGCTCTGAGCCCGGTCGGCTCGTGCTCTGCCGTGATGGGGATGTCGATAGCCTGGCTGTAGGGACCTATGTTAGCAGGGGCCCAGTAGGAACGGGACTGGACGTGCAGTCCATCTCTATCGCGTTTCCCTTGGGCATTGGGCATCGTGATATGTACTGCAATATTGCGCCCCGCCGGCAAGAGGTCTCCGCAGGATATCGTGACTCGGGATGGTGGGTTGGGCATCGTGAAGAGCTGCCCGTACTCGTCGTTGACCTGGGGGAAGTCGCCCATGTCTCGAAGTATGATGAGGGTGTTTGTGATCTGCGAGAGATCCTGCCGCGCCGATGAGACGAGACTCCTGATCCTCTCAACCAAGTGGATGGTCTCCTCCCGTATCGAGCGCCCAGCAATGTGCGGCTCCGCCACGACGGACCAGTGAAGCAGGCCCGGGCCAACATTCGCTGTCGTCGCAGACTTGTTAAGCAGTGTCGATCTGGTTGGCTCTCTGGGGGTCGCCACGACCTCCGTATCTGGCGGCGCGGACAGGACGCTCTCCAGGATGGATTGGAATCTGGAGTCGAGCAGCTCCGGTTCTCGTACGGCCAAGTCTCTCTCTGCTCCAGCGGGCTTGTCCTCGAGTCGCACTCCACGCAAGGCCAGCCACGTCGAGCCTCCCCCCTCCGGGACAATCACCCTGCCGCTCTCGGGAATGACGATGCGCTTCCTGAAGAGGCGATCCGGCCCATCCACAACCACCGTCTCGAACTCGCCGCCTTCCCCCAGAGCCGCCCCCTCCCCCAGTCCAAACTTCCGCAGAGCAGCCTTGACCCTGTCCACGCCCGCGTTGCTCGTCACCCGCTCCCACAGGTGGTCCTCGGTCAGGCCAGCGCTCGCCACCTTGATGATGCGAGCCTCGAGGCCGGCCGTGGCCATGTCCCGCAACAGCTGGGCCTCGTCCGGCGGCATGGACAGGGACGCGGGCGGTCCCGGCAGCACGGGGTACTTCCACAGATACGACAGCGGGACGAGGCCCAGGCGCAATGCCACCGACTCGACGCGTGTGCGCTGGTACGTCGACAAGATGGCGCCCGCGCACAGGGCGTTGGCGTCGGGGTGGCGAGCCATGACGGCCCGGAGGAGGGGCAGCATGGACTCGGTCTCATCTGAAGGGAGCGAGCCCTGCGCCGGCGAGCTGTCATCGCCGTGCTGGAAGTGGTAGTCTCGCTCGTGGCGCACCGCACCGCCGACAATAGGCTGCCGGTAGAGCGGGATATCAGTTGCGGCGGCGTACAGGGGGATGACCTCGTGGCCGACCGTCTGGTACATGAAGCTGTTCAGGTCAGGCTCCGGAGAGCCGCCGTCCTCGGCCGGCGATTGCGGCTGCGGCTCAGCCGGGTCGATGGCCTGGACGGCAGTCGTTGATGTCGTCGGCGAGGCGCCATGGCTGCTGCTTGCCGGGAAGAGGTTGGCGAGGGCGATTATGCGGTGTCCATGGTGCATGCAGTGGAGCAGGCTGTAGAAGCTGTCCTTGCCGCCAGAAATGAGCGCGATCACATTGAGGCGGTCGGCGGACATTGTCTGCGGGAGTGAGCAGTGATGGCGCCGGGTGACGGTGTCGGTTGCTGCCGTTGTGGCATACGAAGTCTACACCGCGGGCTTTTGGCACGCTCGAGAGTTCGCGCAGGTGGATCTCACGTGCGACGAGCCTCCTCAACGGGCTCATCCCGGTGAAGCCATCACGGCGACCTCCCGTGGCTTGCACCACCGCTGCAAGCCTGTTCGACGTCAGCAGACTTTTGGACTGGTTCATTGCTGTTCATTCACAGCCGGGCATGGCTTGGCCAAGCAGATCGAGCTGCATCTAGATTCCTGCTTTTGGTACTGCCGCCATCGCACTGCTGCATGCTCATGGGCAACAAGACAAGCATGGCACGGGCAGGTGCTGAATGCTTGAAGGGGATATCCCTGCAGTTCTTCCGATTCTCGTGCAACTAGTCAATCCATCACGGTTCCAATCGGCTGGGAGGCCTCGTCGTCCGTGTCCACGCTGCCCCATCAGCTGAGCGATCTAGGGCTCTCGGGGTCGCTTTCGGGCACTTCAGGCAAATCCTCCAGCCGTCGTTCGAGTCAGTCATGCCATTGCCAATTCGCAAGTCGATAGTTAGTATACTCAAAGTCCGCACGCAGTGGCAAACATCGCGAGCGCGCCGGCAGCCCACGTCTCCTCCGATCTCGACGTCGCTCGCCTCTACACATGATCGATCGACCGCACGACCGTTGGCGTCCGCTGGGGATATCTTCTCCATGTGAATTCATCATTTGCCGTAGCACCATTCCAGCCTCTCTGTTCCGCATTCTACAGGTTTGATAGTGGCATGGAAACAACCTCGTAGACAGTGCCAACGGTCAGCACCAGTGCTCAAGACATGCTCTCATCTCATCCCGTCGCCCTCCTCCGCGAGCTTCCAAACAGTCCTCCGCCACATCGCTCGTTGCCACGGCCCCGGGCCGGAGCGCGGTTCGTCCGCCTTGCCGCACCGCTCCAACATTCACCCTGGGAGCGGCGCAACAGGCCACGCGTTGGTCCAAGCCACCTGCAAGATTTTCATCGTAAAACCCATGCCATTGTGAACGACACACCTGGGTAAACGCAAATGGAACGGTACATCGGGAGGGAGCAGGTGCCGGGATACGACGGCCAACATGACTGACTGCCCCGTGAGGGCACATGCGAGTTCGGCGGCAGCTTCGAGAACGCGGACGGGTTGCCGAACCGAGATTTGACTCCATCAACACCAAGCCCTCGGTGAGCCCATCCCAAAATTAGTCGTCGCCCAAAATATCGGTCCCCGGGGCGGTCGTCGCCGTGACGCGCCCAGCTTCGCCTCACCTCATCTCGCCGAGAAGCGGAAGCCCGAGCCTGGCAACCTGGCCAAGCTTTGCCCACTGGTTCTCCACCGGTACGGCCCTCTCCTCACCCGTCTCCGTCCCGCCCAATCCGCCCTCTCGGCCACATTTTTTTGGACCACGGCCTAGCCAGGGTCTCTCACACGACGGTGGGGAGTGCCCAGGCGATGGGCGCTGCCTGATAGCCCTCCGAGGTCCCGGCACCGGGCCACTTGGAGGCCCCGGCGCTGCCGTCCGCAACCTGGACCGGGCTTGCCAGGGTGCATCGGCCGACCATCGACGATACCCTCGTCTCATCTCGCCACCGAGGCACGCAAGCCGTCGAGCCAACCCTGGATCCCTGGACGGCTGGCCGCCGCCGCGGAGCCGACCGGTCCTGTTGTCACACTACCCGGTAATTATTATTTTCGCCTATGGAGCTAATCTCTGAGACGGACCAGCCGTTCATGCCCAGCAACGCAATGGCCGTCAGCTTTCGCGTCAAGGCCGCGACGCGGCCCCGTCGGCGTCCCGCTGGCGGTGAAAGGGCATGGATCCTCGCGCAGCTGGGGTCGGCGTTGAGCTCCTCGTATTCCAGGAACTAGCCATCCTACCCCAGCGTCATCTTACAATTGGGTCCCTCAATCGAATGTTCGAAAGGTGGGTTGCCGATGGTCGTGCAATGGTCGTGGAATGGTCGTGGAATCACAGGTATGATCGGGGCACGGGATTCAGCAAGTGAAGAAAACCAATAGTTTTTGCGTTAACCGTACATGCATGTACGACACTGGACACTATTGCCTATCATTTGACTGTGACCAGCACAACTATGTCCTCGGCGAGCTTCGCCCGGCAGACAATAGACAAACCCAATATAAAAAAACAACATGAACGCAAACGCAGGACGTTCCATAGCAGAAGCCCTCCAATCCCGAATTCGGCGTCATTCAGGGCGGTCAGCCGACCAGCCCTTGCGTGCAGTAGATGATTACAACGAGTGTAAAGAACGGGAAGCAGCCAATTCGGCGCAGGCTCTTTTCTCCTGTCCGCTCAACAGCCTCCCGGGGGCAGAAAATAATGCACATTTCCGCCCTGCACGCCAAGATTCCGGATCCCAAAGCCTCCCCTCCCTGTCCCAGTATTTGTCGAACTCTTTTTTGCGGTCATGATGCAGCGTCGAGACAGCCAGTGGCATGTCCTCCCGATCAGCAGCTGAACAAATTGTCGTTTGAAGGTTGATACAAGAAGGCAAGGGTGTAAATGCAAGGTCATAAACGCTTGTACTGTGCAAATGAATTTTGTTCTGCGCCCCGTCTAACCAAGGTTGCGGTTCCTTGGAATTCCCTGTACCCTACTGACCGAGCCACACCTTGGTTGCGCGGCGTCGGTGTTGAGAATGAAGTTCATAAACAAAAGTCGTATGGGGCTGTGTACCCAGGTAGCCAGATTGGCCGTCTTGGTGAACGCGGCTCGCAGTGGCCGGCCGTGGGATGCTTAATCAGAGCGCTTTCGCTTCTTCTTGCCCTGGTCGCTGCCCTCATCCGAGGATACCTCGCTGGCGCTCCCAGGAACTTCCGAAGCGAGCTGGAAAAGCACCTTGCCGTAGTTGCCGTAGTCATCTCCAGCGGGCGGGGGCATCACCCCTGACTCATAGGCAGACCCGTCGCCATTCTCGATGAGGTTCATGACGATGGCACCACCGGCATGGGTCCTGGCGTGCTGGGCCAGGTTGTCGCTGCGAGAAAACTTCTTGCCGCACTCGTTGCACTCAAATGGCTTCTCTTGCGTATGGAGAGAGCGGTAGTGACGCTTCAAGTGCTCTTGACGGCGGAAGCGACGGTTGCAGAGTTCGCAAACAAACGTCTTGGAAGGGTCCTCGGTGAGCGACTGCTTGCGACCACGACGGTTGGTAGGGGCGGGCAGGCTAGCAGCAGGCGCCTCGGAGCCAGAAGAGGCATTCGAGTCGGAGGCGACCGACTCCGCCTTGTCAGAGTGCTCCTGACCATCGCCAGACTGGGCATCTGTCGCAGCGGTGTTCATGGTGGGCTCAGGAGAGCAAGCGGCCTTGTTGCCGGCCTTCTTCTGGCGCTTGTTCTGGTGGCAGTCTTCGGTGGAGTCGACGCTGGAGGGCGGGCTAGGCAGAGAGGGGAACTGGAAGCTCTCGCTCTCGTCAAAGCCGAAATCCTCGTCACCGATGAAGCTGCCGTGACCTAGGGAAACAACAGATGAGCCGGTGCAGGCTCGTGGCCGAGAGATGTCAGACGACTTGCGCTCGCCAAGGTCGACCAAGCTGCTGAAATCGTCGTCCGACTCGAGGTCGGAGAAGTCCTCGAAACCAGGCAATCCGTGGGGGATGGCAGGGTTGAAATCAAAGGTGGGCTGGGACAGGGCAGCGGCGTTGGCCGTTGGCTGGTCAACCTTGATCTCGTCGTCGCCCAAGCCCGTCAGCTTAAACTCGGGCGCCAGCGTCTGATGTGCAGAGCCTGCACAGGACACAGTCAGGTTCCGGGGGTCGCAAAAATCGACGTCGTGCTCCGACGCAATGGATCGCGCGTAAGGGGTAGGCGAGGGTGACAGCGACGGGCATGAAGCTGTGGACAAGTCGCTTGTGGTGGTGTTAAGCGAGGGAGTAATGGCGGGTTGAGATTGGAGGTACACTGCCCAATCCAGGTTAGCCACCGGCCCCGCTAGCAGCACAACGCAGCCCAACGGTTCATCGTCGACATTGCTCACAGGTGAAAGGCAGCTCGAACACATCCCGCAGAATGAAAGCTATGCCCATTTCCCGTTTCGTCGACAACCGAAATTGCTCATCGCCCCCTGCGTGCTCGGAAAGGAATTTTCCAACTCACCAGGCGTCATCGGCGGGGATCCGCAGCTAGACCAGTCCAGGACCGAGGTCTCGGCAGGCTCGAGGCACGGCTTGACGATGGTCAGGCCATCCAGACCCGAGAACATGGGGTTCATGGGCGTCTGCAGCACGTCGCAGCTCTTGGGGCTGCCGATGGCGCTGCCCGAGGTGGACAGGGGGGGCGTTGACGGGAAGTATGGGTTGTCGCCAAGCTCCGTCTCCAACATAATGGCAGGCCTGTGGTGCATTGACGGCGGGGAGCCCGCGGGCGTCATGACGGATGGGCCGTTGCTCAGCAGCGTGGGAGGCTGCGAGCACGAGGAGCCGGGTCGCGAGTACATCGGCGTCGACGGCAGCGTGGGCACGGTTGGGTACATGCTCATCGGCTGGCCGGCCTTGATCTTAGAGTCGTTCGTGAAGAAGAAGACGGGGGCGTGAGCCATGGCTGTCGTGTCCATGGCTGTTGGCACGCTCGATCTGACCACCAGACGCCCACGTCAGCCACCGAGTCTGCGCTGAAGCGGACGGAAGGCGTCCACAGTAACTCACCTCGAAGATTATACCGAAGGCGTCGTAGTTCTCTTGGTTTTATGTTGGGCTCGCGGCGTTGTCAAGGTCGATTAGGCGTAGTTTATAGTGTTGTAGCATACAGTAGCTGGTGGGCAGATGGCCTAGCGATGGTGGTGTTGAGAGGTCCTCGGTACTCGTGCAAGGAACGGACGGCAGGCGCTCGAAGGTCGAGGGCTGACTGGATTATGACTCGGCACACAGAGTTGTGATGTAGTACATGGGATACACGCTTCTGTCGCTGCTGCAGTGGTGCAGAGAGTGACAGGACAAGCAGATGGATCCCAAGTGTCGTCGGGCAAACGAAGGTCAGGAATCTCGAGCAATGACGAGGAGTTCCGAAGTATAAAGTAGATCGAGTCAAAGAAGAAAAGAAGTTAAGAACCGAGAGGGCATGAAAGACAGCAAGATCAAAAGCACCAGATCCGACCAGGTTGCCGATCGTATGGCGAGATGCGGTGGTGACGGGGTCCGTGGAGGCATAAGTACGAGGACGAGGCCCAAGATCAACGTCGCCGGACCAGGCCATCCATCGAACGCAGATGGCCAGCCATAGCATGGTCCAAGTGGGAACTCTCGAGTCGCCTCCACGCTTGTCTCACTCGAGCTGACCAGGGTGGATGGGTGGGCAGAGCGGGCCTGCGCCGGGGTCCGTCGCGGCGGGCGGCACAGTCGTCTTCCCACACCTCCCTGACCCTGGTCGGGCGAGCATGGTGTCTGGGGTGGTGTTGGTGGTGGTGTGCACGGCCAAGGAAGACAGCATGCCGCCGCTCGTATGGCCGCTGGCTGGTGCTGGCGGCGGTCGTAGTGGGGAGACGGCGTCGACGGATGATGGGCTGGTATTGGGTTGGAAGGACGGACGGACGTGGGACTGGTGATCATGGACGGCGAGGTCCAAATGGACGACGGGGTCTAAAATTGGCGCTGGCCGCCGTGACAGACGGGTACCTGGCGGGCCAGCGCCGGGGAAGCGTCCAGCGAGTCGAACGACTCGTCACCAGCGTCGGGATCCTCATCAAAGCCATCCATCCTCCATGACGCCGCCGACTCGGGTGCTGGAAGTGAGCTCGGTGGCCCGTTTGCCTCCACGTCCGCTGCTGGTGGTGTGCCGTCACTGGTGGGCGGCCACCGCGGCACAGCCTCTGGGCCACTCTTATTCTAATTCTGGACCAGGACACCATCCCAGGCCCCCGGCCGCTGGAGGCATGCGCCGTCGTCCCCAGACGTACCGTCGGTGGAACGGTCAAGTGCCTCCACCCGCCGTGGTACCTGCAAGCCGCCTCCGTCCCAGCGCTGGGTTAGTACTCGTAGCAGCAGCAGCCGGCCCTCCAGCCCTTGCCGTTTGCTGAGCGCTTGCATTGGATCCATCCAAGGGCCGCACAAGCACACGAGCAGAACCCTCGTACTCGTAATGTGCACGGCGCCTTGCCCTGGGATCCGCCACTCACAGCGGCGCACACACAACCACCACCGCTGGCGGCCTCTTCATCAAGGTCGTTCATTAATTTCGCGAGCAACCCCACTGTGCATCTGCATACGAGCACGAATAGTGCTTCGTACATACGCGCCTCGTCCTGACGCGTAACGCCGTTGGCGCGCACGCACGCACTCTCACACACACACCGCACACGACCCGGTGTCACAAACCATGCATAATCTCGCGCCTTGATAGGGTGATGGCTCGGACCATGCATAATGCTGCGCGTTGATAGGACCATGGCTCGGACCATGCAGCGTGCACAACAGCGCGGCCCTCTCCCTGCTTCACGCCAGTGGCTGCGCATTCTGTGACTCTCCTCGGACAACCTGCTTTGTGCACAGCCATTGGAGGTCTTCCCTCTCGACACCAGCAGGCGCTCGGCCAATGCAAGGCACGTGCAGATGATGGCGTCAACGGTGCGCGCAGCCCTCGTCGCTGATCGCGCTGGCGGGCATGTCAACCAGACCTGGACGAGGCACCTGAACCAACGGACGGCTGCGAAGCACCATGATGTCAAGCGGGTCGGGGCACGAGCGACAGCGTCGGCCATGCGCTCGCCCGAGCTGCCGTCGACGCATCGCGGCGGCTGATGGCGATCTGCGCCGTGCCCAAGCCCGAGGTCGACCTTGCCCTTCCACCAGCCCGCCACGGCGCGTCCTCTGGTGGTGCGCTGGTGACAGCTCTGGAGAAGATAACTGGGGCGGCGGGCGATCATAATGCGGCGCCAAGTGGACCGGACGCTCGTCTGAATACTGTCTATTGTGCAAATGTGCCGCCTATGCGCCAGGCCGTCATGGTACCCATGCACCATGCTGCCAGGCACCGGCGTGCACCCAGTTGTGCACACCAATGCCAGCGCGACCGAGACTTGGCAGCGCTGGTGTGTCAAGGTGGCCTTCTGCCGCCGTGTTCGACGTAGATGCGCAGCTAGCTAGGCCACGTCGGCTGCTTCCAGGCAATACGAGGGACGGGACGACGGGGGGGGAAAAGCATGTGCCCGCACCGAAACATCCGTACGAGTGCTCGTACTCCGTACCCAGTTGAGCTCGTAGGACGCCATGACGCCTGGCCTGGCCAGAAGTCGCCGATGCAACAATCGCCCACGAGTGGGTGCCGCTAGCCCGCTCTTCTGGGACGTACGTCCGCTGGCTTCCCACGCCTCAGCGTCTTCCACTACGACGGCGTCCAATACTTTCTTCCAGGTGGCCTACGGGTCCCATTCGCGCCGCCATCAGGCCCGCCTGGCTGAGAAGGGAGCCACGGCTCGCGGCGCTCGCCTGGCCCCGAGCCGCTGTCCAGACGGACTGGAGAACGTTGCCAGTTTCACCATGGCCGCTGACGCTGGGCCGAACCGAGTCAGACGGGCGAGAACTGTTCAACATTGGACGACGTACCACCAGCATCCCGGGGGCGATATCCACCTCAGCCGACTCATGGGCTGGCCGATTCCATCGCAGGAACTTTGGTCGCTGCCATGCAGATGGCTGAGAGCGGCAAGGAAGTGCCAAAACTAGTAATCCACCAATGCACCGGGTGGCATGTTCCATCCTTCGAGCAGCTGTCAGCTTCTTCGATCCCGATGGAGCCGGCCACTTGCTGGACAGATGGGCCGCAGTGGTGCAAGAGGTGCTTGTCTGACGAGTCTGGGTTAGCACCTGGCAGGACGGTTGACGCTCGGCCAGACTGTGACCACGAATCGGCCCAGGCTCTGATGACATACTCGCACTGCCGCATTTGACGCTGATAGCCACCTTAGCCTCCAGCAGGCCCCATCATGGCGAAGGCTTGCTCATGAACGCGAGTAGCAGTTCGCGATGCCGGGATAGCGTGGCCGCGGGTCTATACTCCGTACTCCGTACTCGTAGCGAGCTTGCAAAGTAGGGACATCCAAGGACATCGTACCTTGCATGATGCAGTACGGAGTAAATCGCACCACCGTGCATGTCGGTCGAAAGAGCGGGCTTCGATCGAGGCAAGTCGGAAGGCCTGGCCGATGTAAGTCCACAGGCCGCCGATACGAGTATTACTCCATGCTCCGTACTCCGTGCATCCGCTCGATCAGGACGCACCCATCTTTCTCGGTCCATAATCAGATGAGGGCAACTGCACCGAGCTTCCTCCGTCGCTAATGAAAGCCACTTATGCCACAGGCCAAACCTGCGGCTGCGGCCCTATTGGTGGATGGGTGGGCTGCTCAACCTGAAACTTAGCTCTGCATAAAGTGTCGCCGATGCATTGGTGCTTGATGTGCATCATGCCCCAACATGGAGCCGCCATGCCGCGTTCTGGACAACTATACCTGGACATCTGGAGACGGCCCCAGTGTATAACTGCCTTGCACAGCCAGGCGTGCATCGGCGTGGGGACGGCGGCGTGCTGAGCTTACGACGTGCGTCTTGTACCTGCAGCGCCCCTCCCCACTTACTGACCGAGGCGTGGGGAGGCACAAGCGAGGCACAAATAGCTTGTGATGGAGGAAATGGCTCACCAAGCCTCTCTGCCAGGCTGCACTACGATCTCCTCCATCAATGGCGTAGCCTCTAGCCAGATCAGGCAGTTTGAACTGCCTGCGAGCAGAGAACTGAGCCTGAGCTACTGGGTTCGCCGTGGCGTTGCAGATAGCGGCACGGCTGTTAGTTGTGCGAGCTTGTCCTATCTATCTGCCCTACTCGTAGGAGCGGAGGCGGCTTTCGACGACGCCCAGACAAGACAGAGCCGCGCCGTGCCGAGCAAGCCATCATGGGCGTCAATGGCGAGCCCTGCGCCTTCGTTGCTTTTGTCTCATGCTGTGATCCGACAATCGGCCGCGTCAATGGCAAGCTGAGGCCGTTGCGAGAGGAAGAAAAAATTTTGTCGTGTTTGTGTGCCGTTGGTGGCGTTTCCTCGGTGCAAACGAGGGCATCGGCATCCGTGCCTTGCAGGATGAGGCTCGAGAACCTTGGCTTGCAGCACGGCAGCACCTCGTCTGCACAGTCGAGTCGTCGCACATGCCGCCACCGCCGCCGGGGGTGTGGCCCTCGGAGGACCATTCCCCTCGCGGACGCGGGTGTCGTTTTCGCCACCGAAGACGGACCGCAACGTCAATTGGGCTTTTGGTGTGGTGCAGCTGGTGCAGCCGGTGCAGCCACGCCATGCGCGTTGGCGCAGGTACGAGACGGGAGGAGCGGCGCGAATGGTACCTGACTTGCCGCCTTTGGGCCAAGGGCCAAGAACCTCGCCATCTCGCCCATCGCCTTGCCATGCTGCTGGCCACAACCGCCACCCAGCTTCGCCGCCATCCCCACAAACAATCTTCACGGGCCCCTCCGCCACAGCACAGCGCTCCGGGTGCTCCTCATCTCAGCTGGCGATGGTTGGAATATCACTGCCGGCGACCACCGCTGCCTCGTTGGACTATTGGCAATCAGGGTCCAGCGCGCTGGCCAGGAGACCGTCAGTCTCGCCCAATCAAGTCTCGGGCCTGTGTCCGTGACCCTCCAACCGCTCAAGGCCCTGAGACAGCTGGCGGAACTTTCCAAACGAGCACCGCTGGAGCAAAATCACCGACATTCGTGCGCTCTGGAGTTGCCTCCAATCAGACTTGTCATTTCAGACCGAACAACAGCGCAGACAGACCCAGCCCAGGGCCCGGTCTGCCAGGGCCAGGATGCTGAGTCTCCTTGCCTTGCCTTGCTCCTCCGTCCCTGGGTCTCTTCTCCGCTCTGGTGCCGCGGAACCGGCTGCTCCCACGGACCCCGGCGGCATCGGGACGAACCCGTTAGTCGAACGCATCCTGCTTTGACCAGGCGACCCAGGCCCAGGATGCCATGCAACATGCAGGCCAGGGCCCTCGCCCTGCACCAACGCGTCGCCCACGATTCAACTTCCCCGACCAAGCTACGAGCACTCTCCGGGCACTGCAGCACCCGGCCGTGGCCAGATGGATAGTGTGATGCTAGCCTCTTTCAAGACTGGCCGCTCGCCACCGACACTGCGGTTGGGCCGTCTCCAGGCCCCCTGCTCTCTGCACTTCAGTTTAGGTCTGCCTCTTTCTGGGATCGCTTGGTAGGAAGTCCCTAGTCGACCAACCGCCGCCACCACCAGACCGACCATCCGGGGTAGCAAGCATGCATGCCTAAAGCTCGGTACGGGGTGCTCGTAATCGTCAAGCAGAGCGCGAAAGATTCTCACCGTTCGTTGGGCTTGCCAAACCTGCACGCTAAAGGACGGGCATATCGACAGCAAACCATGCATGTAGGCGGGGACCCTCGGTCAATCTTCCTGCTATCATGGCAGCTCTTGCCGTGGTTGATTGGCCGCCTCTTCGCCGACTGTCGACTCAACAACCTGGCCAAGGCGCCCTGGGGAGGGCCTCTCGCTCGTTGCAAGCACCCAAACCCCAGTCTCACTGATCAAGCCAGCAAGCCAGGGCCATTGGAGCTTGATGGGCATGGGTCTCTCGACGGGCCGGATGGACAGCCGTGTGGTCAACGTTGTACTGGTAGGCCCCTCCCAAAGGATAAAGATCCCCGGTGGACCAGGGTTCGGATAAGCCCCTGTCGTGTTATGATCCCCGGATTCTGGTTGTCTAGCCATGACCAAATTCGACCGCAAATTGCGGAGTGGGTCTGTTCGAATTTTGGTATGATTCTGGAAGATCCCAAGTACGAGTCGAGTGCGGTTGGCTAATTTGCGCAGATACCGACCGTCTGCCAACGCTCCCGAATTCGGCTGCCCAAGATTGCGTTGGGGCTCAGAGCATTGTCGTGTTCACGTGTAGAAACCCGAGCTGCCCAACGTGCCTTGGATTTCAAGGTCACCTCCACAGTTGCCAGCACCGACGGCCGCCATGGGATCTCGGACCTACCTCGCCCAGGCCTGCTACGAGGCACGTGTACGAGCACAGCCGACCCGCTGGCGCTCGCTTTACGAGTAGACGTTGCAGCGCAACTAGTTGAAGATGGGGCGGATCGTGCTCGTAGGCATTTGTGACGAAGCCGACCAGGGCATCCCCAGACTAGCGCAGGTACTATCTCGGACAGGCCAAGTCATGACGGCCAAACCCCATTCGGAGCGCCTTCTCGAAGGTTGCGCGGCCCACCCGCTTCATTCCAGCTTACATTCGATCCATTGCCGCTCCAAAGGAACCCCATGAAATCCCGCCGCCCACACTCGGCCGACAGGGCGCGGCCTCGCTATTAGGACTATCACTACTAGTGTGGCGATCTCGTCCGAGCTCAAGAGTCTGCCCTCGTTCATCCGATGTCAAGCACGGGCCGCTGCCCCGGCTCCTTGACAAATGGAATGCTCAATTGCAGATGGCCAACCGCGTTCATCGATAAATGGGTCTTGTAAGTGAGAGCCAATGTTGGCATGCTATGCGCGAGCGCACATGATAATGTTTCTGCTGAGCCAATGAGTATGAGAACCAATGCGGACTATAAGATGAAACTAAATGGTACTAGCTGTCGATCGTCAACAAGGCGACAACCACTGCAAGCAGCGGTGCGAGTAACTGTACGGCTGCTCGCACCTTTCCGCCCAAACCTTCGGTTTCTGCGGTACAACATGACATTTCTGCGTATGCGAGTGCATACTACGGGTTATCCAAAGCAAAATGGACATTTTTTTCTCATCCTGCTCTACGGAATACGGAGTGCGGTCTCAAGACGCAAAGGGGATGGACGCTTTGTTAACTTGGATTGGCCGGTCTGCAAGTCAAGCATTCGCAGACGGGAAGACGATAATCGCAGATACGGTATTCCGTACTTTCCGCGAGTCTTCTTCATAAATCACAGAGTCCGTCCAGGGGGCTATGTGTCGAACCTCTTGATTGGGGTGTGCCAAGGTGACTATTTGTTTTGGAACTTGGGGCTCCCTGCCCCGTCCTAGATGCTATCTTACATGTGTAGGTGGTTTGTGAGAACTTGTACGGAGTACTCCGTATGATATCTGGTACTAGCGGAGGTATCTACGTTCCGTGGACATTTCATAACTTGCCAATGCAGAGAGGCAAAGAAGGGTTCACACCATATCCGAGCTGTGACTTCTCAACTCTGGGATGCCCGATCTCGCCAGGCAGTCAAGTGGCTGGTGGCAAGTTGACAAAAGAAAGCCTGAACGTTCCGCCAAGCTGCGACTCTCCGCGAACATAAGGGCGTGGCAGCTCTGATATTGAGGAGCCACAGCAGGATTGGCTCAATGACCTTTATCGAAACGGCACTGTCCCGGTTCCACATCGCAAAGCCAAGTACGGAGTAGTTATCGCCAGCTTTGCCCCAAACAAATTGTGTCAGATGGCGGCCACGGCGCCCTGTCAGCGCTTCAGAACTCTTCCCGAGACTTGGGCTCGGACGCTTAGACATGCGGCCACTGCCGTGCGTGTTGCTTCTGGCATCTGTTCCGCGTTGGTTTCCTTTTGCGGTGTCTTCTCCATCAAAAGAAGCACCAACCTTCCCGCCTCGATCTGACCTCATCATGAGGGGCATCTGCACGTCGAAGGGTTTTATGGATGTTATGAAGTCACAGTCGGCCGTTCAGTTTTTTTGGGTCTTGCGAGCGAACCTTGCCGGTTGGCCAATGTTCACCCGCAACGTGGTGAGTGTCTCTGGGTGGACGATCGCGCGGGCGTTGCAAGCAAAAGCAACTGTGAGACTGCGCTCATATCTTCTGCAGGATCTCTCTCGTCTCCCACGGAAAAAAAAACGCCAACCTGACCTGACCCACGGTGATCTGGCACCTCCTCGTCGCATCAGTTCGGGTAGTGTGTTGAACTGTCGTCAACCACGGCCGAGTGTTCTTGGCAGTTTTCTGCGACAGGCTCTGGATACGCATCGCGAACTCTTCGCCACATCGTTTGGAGCTGGACCAGTGTCCGAGAGCCAAGCTATGCAATCCTGGACGTCGTGGGCAACGAGACCAGATAGCTCTTCCAGTTTGACCATGCAGGGAAGATGCCAATGCGGCTCTGTCGTTGCTTTGCAGAGCATAGGCGCTCCATGCGGACTTTCAATGCCGATAGACAAGGAGTCGGCCGCGCAGACGCTGGCTGCAGCTGGATGGGCTTGCGAACGGACACTTTGGCTATACTTGGGGTGCCTCAGTGGGCTCTGTCTGGGGTCGTTGCAGGTGTGCCGGCGCAATGCAGCGGCTCGGACGCCATCCATGAGCACGCAAGATGTCGCTGCCGTCCCGGAGCAATGAGGCCGAGCTGAGTCGACGTAACAGCTCCGCGGGGGCTGCCAAATGCCGCTCGGATATGTGCCGTCAGAAGCAACGACTAGCTGGGGGCCGAATGCTGGGCGCGGGACGCCCATGTACCGCACTTTTGCTACACACGTCACGGTGAAAGAGAATTTTGCTTGCAGCTGTTACGCTTGCGTATCAACAACGTCATATCGGCCGGGCCGAATGGTGAGGTAGGTTAGGTGAACAGGTGATTGGGGTCAAGCTCAAGGCCTGCGGAGTACGAGGGCCTACGAGGTATACATGCAGTCTGAAGCACGTAGCCATGGGTTGAAGATGGCTGTTGAAGCCGACGTACTACGTCTCGTTGTCCGGCTCCGTACCGCCAGAGGCCATAAACTACCGTGGGCGCTTGTCGAGGAGTTGGGCAGCCTGGAAGGAAGTTCTTAGCTTCAAGGGCGGCCGGGTGTTGCAGGGGCCAATCGTCGGCTGGGCCGCCTGGGGTCCGTCGTTATCCCTTCCTAATTGAGCGATATTGCGTCCCCGTCATGTCACAGCCGTCGTGAGTATATTGCTGTGCACAGCCACGTCCTTGGTGTTTTGGGAATGTCAAAGCGAGCAGCACCATGACTCACGTTCAGCCGCCGTAGGTGAAAAGCAAAGGAGAGCAGCTCCTCGGAACATCACCCGGAAGAGTAGCATGCTCGTCGCCTCGTTTCCTGCAGATGTCCGCCGACGGCCCAAGCTGCATCGTCGGGACGCACTCGCGTATTCGTTGTCGTCGCCGCCAGCGGGCCTCTAGGGTAGCTCATGGCCTCCGGGGCGGGTGGGGCCGGCGCTCGGCGCGTCGGCACCTTCCCAGCCACGCGAAATACCAGCCACCGGCCCCACCGGCCTTGGAGCCGTCGTCAGGCCTCAACGGCGCCTGCGATTGCGCCCAGTCCCCCAGCCTCCTCGGTCGACGGCGAGCCAGGGAAACGAGGAAGAGATTGGTCGGCGGTGGCCCCGTGGCAGGCAACGTGCGTGTTGCCTTGGCCGGCAGCCGTGCCCGGCGGCACACGACTTCCGGCGATGACGATGCAACCGTGGCTGGGGCGCCTGCCAGCCACTGATATAGCATCCCGTCCCCGTTGCTCGCGACGCTGGGCGGCTGTTTCTTCTCTTCCGTCGCCGTGCAGCATCTAAGACTTGGACGACGACCAGAGACTTTGGCGCTAAGTCGACAACTTGCATCGCGAAACCTTCCGTCGCGAAGCCATTCGATCATCCCTTTCCCGCCTGGTAGCTGATACGTCACACCTCATCTCTCGTCACATCACCCGACTTCCACCGCCATGAAGACATCTTTGGCTTCCGCCTTTGCGGCGGCGGCGACGATAGCGGTGACACTGCTCTGCGACACGGCGGCGGCTCAGACATGGAGCCAATGCAATCCCCTCAACAGTAAGGCCGCCTCTCGCCCTCCCCTCCCCGTGTCTCTCCCCTTCCGCTGACCACGTCCGCCCGCAGCCCAATGTCCCGCCGACACGGCCCTCGGCATGACCGTCAGCGTCGACTTCCGCAAGGGCGCCGTCAACTCCTTCGCCGCGTCCGGGTCGCCTTCGTACAACAGCGACGGTGTCTCCTTCACCGTCGCCCGCGGGGGCGACGCGCCGCAGCTGAACTCGCTCTTCTACATCATGTTCGGCCGCGTCGAGATCACCATGAAGGCCGCGCCCGGAGCCGGCATAGTCTCGTCGCTGGTGCTCGAGTCTGACGACCTCGACGAGATCGACATGGAGTGGCTGGGCGCCAACCCGGACGAGATGCAGTCCAACTACTTCGGCAAGGGCCGCACCACGACGTACAACCGCGGCCAGTTCCACAGCGTGCCCGGCACCCAGGCCCAGTGGATCAAGTACACCGTCGACTGGACCCAGGACCGCATCGTCTGGATGGCCGACGGCAAGGTGCTGCGCACCCTGGAGCAGAAGGACGCCGCCCAGGACCAGTACCCGCAGACGCCCATGAGGATCAAGTTCGGCTCCTGGTCCGGCGGCGACCCCAACACCAACGCCCCCGGCACCGTCAGCTGGGCGCGCGGCCCGACCGACTACTCCAAGGGGCCCTTTACCATGCAGGTCCAGAGCGTCGTCATCGCCGACTACTCGACGGGCAAGCAGTACCTCTACAAGGACACGACGGGCACCTGGGGCTCCATCGAGGCCGTCGGCGGCGCCGTCAACGGCAACCTCAACAACAACCAGAGCCCCCTCACCGTCACGGCCAGCGCCTCGCAGCCCGCCGCCACCACGGCCCAGGCCTCGATCCCCGTCGGCGGCATCGGCCGCGACGGCAGCTCCGCCACGCGCACCCAGACGGGCTGGCCCTGGGTGGCCGGCGCGAGCCCCTCGGGCGGCACCATCCCCAGCGGCTGGTACATGACGCCCGAGGGCAAGATCATGCGCAGCGACACGGGCGCCGCGGCGTCCTCTCTCCGCACGTCATCCCTGCTGGCGGCGTTGCTGCTGCCCCTGGCCGTGGGCGCCCTGGGCTTCTTCCAGAGGCTCTGCTAGGGGAGGGGCCATTCCTTTGGTTCTTCGCTCTTCGGGTTTCTGCTCTCCTTTTTTTTCTGATATTTTTTGTTTTCTGATCGGCATGCACTCTTGGGACACGGGGAGTTTACACCTGCATCACACGGACAAAGAGGACAGCGACGTTTATGCATCAACAGGCGTTGACGGGCGAAATTTTTCTGCATTGGGAAAATGCGACCAGGCAGGGTCGACTGGGTTAACGGGGTCGATATTATTATACCAATACTCTCGGCAGGGTCATGGCATCGCACAACACCAGCGCATGCGAGCGGACGCATTCACAGCATATGTGCATTCATGAGGCTTTACATACATGTATAGAAAGATAGAAAGAGCGAGAGAAAACGTCTACGGAAAGAGATTGACCTGACGCATCTCACATAGTGCGCTCAGGAACACACGGTACTAGGTAGCAAAGCAAGCTTGCAAGTCCCATTCGTCTCTAGAATTTGTTGCTATTCTAAAACAAACCGCTGCTCGACCTGCTGGACGAGTTTTTCACGCACGTCGCCCACAACCGTATACTGTTGGCAAGCCTCCGCGGGCGGAGTGTGCGAAAGCGCGCGCGAGAGGCTGGCTGACGCTCCAGCAGCATCAGCTGCTCAAACCTCATTCCATCCCAGGATAACAAATCGAACCCGCCCCCTTTCGCCACGCACTTGAGTTTCGCCGTGCTCATGCTCCCATCGTACAACCCGCCATCGCTGTTTTGCGCCCCTCTTCCCGAGATAATATTTTTTTTTGTTGTCTTTTGCTCTTTCTTTGTATGTGTGCATCTCCGAGATAAAAAGAATGATGAATGAGGGAAAAATAAGTTGGAGCAAAGCAGAATAAACGGAAAACCAAGCAAGAACAAAGTCGACTCAGCATTCTCAGCTGGAACGAAACCGATGCATGCGGGAGGGTGTATTAAAACTCCCAGTCGTCCGCATCTTCCACCGACTTGATGGCCCATCGGAACTTGTCCCGGAGGGTCTTGGAGAAGAACTTCTCGATGGGGACGTCGAACTTCTTGGCGAAAACGACAGTCAGTCGAGGGTCGATGTAGTTCTGTGATAGATCCCACGTTAGCTTTCTGCCTGGTCAAAGGAGCCGTAGGTTGATCTTACAATCTTGGAGGTGCCCAATGCAACTTCCTTGTTACCATCGCGATCCTCGGCTTGCGTCTCCAGGATCTTGACCCGCTCGTCAAGCTTCTCAATCGCCTTGAGATACTTCTCCACCGTTGGCCCTCGGCCCTCGGCCTCAACCTTGTTGGTCTTGTTCTCCTTCTTAAACTTTTGTTCAAGCTCTTTCACAGCGCTGAGCCGCTCCTTGAGCTCCTTCTCGGGCAGCGGCTTCTCCTTGCTGGCCTTGAGCTTCTCATTGTCCTTCTCGAATTTCTTCGTGATCTTGGTGCGTTGCTCCTCAATGAGAAATTGCTGGTGCTCCTTGATCCACTCTTCGTCCAGGTCGTCGTCCAGTTCGAACCACGCAGCACCCTTCTTCTTCTTCTGGGTAGGTTCGATGTCGAGAATCATCTTCTTCGTCCGCCACTTTTGGTACCGCAGACCCTTGATCTGATGCCACGTTAGCAATTCCCATGACCGACCGGAGCTCTGGGCCACCTACTCTGTCCCCGAGCTTTTGCATCTGCTGCTCGTGCCCAGCGCCGACGGTTCTCTTGTGATTACACAGAATGGCAACCTCGCGGTTGCAGTCGTTGTAGAGCTTCACCTTTTCGGCCAAAGTACCCTTGGACCGCGGGTCATTGTGCATCTTCTTCAAGAGCTCCGACATGGTGAAAGAAGCGTTATAGGTACGGAAAACTTTTGCAGTCAAACCTGGCATGCAGCTGTTGAGGTGCTTGTTCAATTGGGATGTCTGGGACCCAAGTCAGTACATACGCGGTGGACCAGATTTTGACTTGCGGCTACACTTACGTTCAGGCGATCGAAGACATCATCTCCATCCGTCTTCGGTGGCTTCTTGAACAGCTTCAGGTTCTTGAAGACTTGCGGCTCGACGTGCAAAGTCTCGTGGTACCTGATGCTATCCTTACCCAGGAAGTCAAAGGTAACCTTGTCGGGCGGCTCCAGGGTAATATGCTCATACTTCAAGGAGCAGCATCCGACGGTGTCAGCCTCGTTTTCGGTATCCTTTTCGTTTCCGGCTCTGAGCGCGAGCTTGTCGATAAGGTACATGGCCGTGGCTCTCTGGCGATCCGCCATCACCTCGCTCTTCAGCTCCCTGGTGTAATCCTTGCGGATCTTGTCGATGTGCTTCTTCAGCTCCCTGGCCTTTTCAAACTTCTTGAAGTCGCTCTGGCCCTTGACATCGCTGGCAGCTCCAAGCATAACGTATTTGTAAGCTCCATTGATGTTCTCCTGCCACATGGCGAGCCACGTCGCCTTCTGATCATGCTGAACAGCCTTCCACTTGTGACCTGCGGGAGGGGTAGGCACTTTGGCGTGTTTACCAATGTTGATGGTGATCTGCTCGGGCATGACTCGAGTCTTGATTCGGCCAGTCTTAGGATGCTCGCCTCGGCCACGGAACAGGCTCGGAGGTTCAACCCTGAAGTTGCCCACCTTCTGCTTCCTGCCATCCCACAGACAGTGCACGTAGGGTGCTTCGAGCGCATCTTTCTTGGCTTTTGCGGCTTCCTTCTCCTCCTTGGACAAGTTCTTCGTCTTGTTGGCCTCGGTCTTTGCAGACCAGTGCTCGTATATCTTGGAGAAGTCGCACTTGTCAAGGTCCTTGACCTCGACCTTGTTTCCCTTCGCGTCCGACGCGCCGTGTTTCTTGATGATTTCCGAAAAATCGGTGAAGAAATTTTTGCGGAACACGGGGTTGTCGAGGTGATGGGACGATGCTGGTGTCATCATGGCCACCCAGAATGAGGCTGCCTCTTCAGCTTCCAAGCTGAGGTTGACGGGCTTCCCGTCGTACAGCATTTTGACGTTCTTCGGAAGTGGCTCGTATTCCGGTGCAAACAAGACTCCGTTGTGCTCCAGAGTCTGCCACTTGATGCTGTCGTCTTCGGGCTTCGGGGCATTCCACCACTCGAATTCTTCTTCCTCATCACCACTTGCCTCAGTACTCTTGCTCTTCTTCGCATCTTTCGCTGGGGTGGCTCGGCTGCCCTTCTTGACAGGGGTTGCCGCTTTGGTCTTCGACTTTTTGGAAATGGGGGCATCAGAATCAGATTCCTCCTTCTTGACACCGTTGGATTTCCTCCTGGCAGGGACACCATTCGACTGCCGCTTCTGCGTCGAGGACTTGGCAAGCGGCTCGTCATCAGATTCGTCTTTCACCGACTTTTTGGGAGTTGCCTTCTTCGCCTTTGCTTCCTTTGCACGGATTGTCTTGGCCACGGCCTCGGCCTTCTTCTCAATGGCAGCCTTCTTCTTGGCAAGCTTGACGCCCAGTGGTTGCTCGTCGTCCGAAGACTCGGGAAGTGCAGTCTCGTTGTACGATGGTGGAAGCTTCCTGGCGCGTGCCTTGCTTATCGGTTCGTCATCAGAGTCCGACTCAGGAAGGACCGCGGTGGGCTTCGGGCGCTTGGCCTAAGAGCTCAGAGTCAGCCTCTCGTAGCATTGACTTTTATCTTGAGAGCGACCACTCACCAGAGGCGCACCATCGCTCTCAGAGTCGTCCCTGTAATTGACCTTTGAGATGGAAGACCGCGACTTTCGCTTGTTGGCGCCATTCGTGGTCGGCGCGTCCATGTCCATGGCGTCGTCGACGGGGCCGTTGCGTTCTGAGAGGCCAGCCAGACCGGTGCTGCCCTTAGCAGCAACATCCATGGCTTTGTCCTCGTCGCGAGAGATTTTTGAGGATGACACTGCGAAAGAAAGAAACTCCTGTTAGCTAGGCAACGCTCCCGTGCGCAGCTTTGGGGGAGGCAGTGGCATGAGGGTGCGCCTCGTAGCCTTGACAGGCAACGCCTCGTCATGGTCCGCGGCGAGAAAGTAACGCCTAAATGAGGTGGAGAGGACTCACGGCGACCATTTGGCCTCGCAAGAGGCATGTCGTCGTCAGAGCTGTCGAAAGCCATGGCGTTTGTTCGGGTGCGCGGCTCTGCGCCAGCAGCGGACCAAGGACTGCGAGTAAGTTGACGGTGTCGCACACGGCCCAAAACAGTGTAAGAGGACCACCGACGGGGGGAGACGCGGGAGAGAAGCGTTGGCAAGTGCAGAGATTCACCCCTCAACGCCCGAAGAAGGTGATGAGGGAGAGAAACCGTCAACCCTTGGCAAGAAGCCGCAATGATGGGAAAGAGGAGAGCTCTGGCATCGAGATGGCAGGATTGTTTTCTTGCCTGCGCCTGGAGCAGGCACTCAACAGGCTCGGGTGGTCACGTGATGTGGAGGCTAACCGCCAATTTGCCGGGAAAATAGCGACGGAGCAAAACCAGATGACCCGAAGCCATCCACCCTCGATTGTACAATTGACACTCTACGACCCCCCGAACAATTGATCCCAACAGCGCGATCAATTGGGTCACCGCCGGCCAGAGGCTCGATTCGTCTTCTCGCAACTGCCACGATGCTGTCAAGGGCGGCCCGACCGGCTCTCCGAGCTGCGGCCTCAGCTCCCACCCGGTGAGTAGCGGCCCATCCCGAGATTGTTGCCGAGGAGCCAGATGAGATTGTCGTGCGCGACTGCGGCCACGGCCCCCGACGCCGTCTGCGCCCTGCTGGCCGGCAGTCATGGCGACGCTCACCATGGAGAGGACTGCTTTTGCTGATGACGGCGATGCTTTTAGAGCTGCCACCGCCGGCCACAATGGCGCGGCTGGGTACGCGACCCTCCGCGAAATCGAGAGCCGTCTCAAGTCGATCCGCAACATCGAGAAGATCACCAAGACGATGAAGATCGTTGCTTCCACCAAGCTCACCCGCGCCCAGCGCACCATGGTTGAGTCGCGCAAGTACGGTCAGACCTCCAACGAGGTCTTCGAGTCCGCCGAGACCACCGCCGCCGAGGGTGAGGAGAAGAAGTCGCTCATCATCGTCTGCTCCTCCGACAAGGGCCTCTGCGGTGGCATTCACTCTGGCATGAGCCGCAAGATCCGCTCCCTGGTCGCTGACAACCAGTCCTTCGACCTCGTCATCGTCGGCGAGAAGTGCAAGTCGCAGCTCATGCGTACCAACAACAAGGACATCCAGCTCAGCTTCGCTGGCATCGGCAAGGACGTCCCTACCTTCGCCGATGCTCAGGCCATCGCCGACCAGATCATCATGCTGCCCACCGAATACACCGATGTCAAGATCCTGTACAACAAGTTCATCAACGCCCAGAGCTACGAGCCCACCTTCATTGAGGCATTTTCCGAGGAGGCCATTGCCCAGTCGCGTATGTTCACGATGCGAATGCAACCACGACTGTACCTGCAGGGACTAACGTTTCTCACTCTCAGCCAACATCTCCTCCTTCGAGGTCGACGATGAGGTCCTGACCAACCTCCGCGAGTACAGCCTTGCCAACTCCCTGTACTGGGCTCTGGCCGAGGGCCACGCCTGCGAGCAGTCTGCCCGACGAAACGCCATGGATGTGAGTTTTTATGAGGATGCGTGATTTTATGATGCGGGAATGCTGACGAAGTCTGCCTCAGAACGCCTCCAAGAACGCCGGTGAGATGATTGGCAAGTACCAGATTCTGTACAACCGTACCCGACAGGCCGTCATTACTGGAGAGCTGGTCGAAATTATCACCGGTGCCACCGCCTCGGAGGACTTGTAAATGGTGTGGGACATCCAAGACGGAGTTGAAGAAAGATTTTCTTTGTAACAAAGCTAGAGGTTACCCGCCGTGGTTTCCGCAGTGTACCAAAGCCTCAAATAAATCCCTTAGTAGACCATACGTGTCGAAGCTAAGGCAGCTTTCTTAAAATATCATGTGCTTTTGCCACTGTGTGTTTGTACCCAAGCTCCAGTGACCGGCAATGAAGGTGACGCCCGCCACCCCGTTTAATGCTGTGAACATCCCCATATATATGCATCCCGTTGAAAGTAACAAATAGTCAATGCCCCCATACCAAGCACCGCCGCCGAGCACCAAAGGTAAAGAAAAACAAACAATCGCTATGAAAGAAGGCAGAAAAAACCTACAGCTCCGTGTCACTGTTGCGGCTCTCTGCGTAGCTGACGTGTTTGGCACGACGATGCCTTTGCGCCATCTTGGCGTCGTGCAACGCCTCGTCAGGGCCAGGTAGGCTCGGGTGGTCCTTTTCGTAGGCTGCTCGAAGCGCAATGGCCTCTTGATCCCATTTCTGAGACGCCTCATTGAAGGTCTGCATGGCCTCTGTGTAGACAATCTTTTGTTCAGCCGCCTGTTCCTCGTATGGTTTGCGCTCATCCGGCGTGGCATCCCTCCACATCTTGGACGTCATGACTCGGACCTCGTTGGGTAAGCTGCGAGCCTTCCCGGGCTTGCGGTTCTCCTCGCAACGCTTTCTAGCTTCCTCAAAGTGCGCCTTGCTGAAGAGGAGGTAGGCATTTCCAGCGACCTTGCTCGGACGGACCGGCCGCTCGCCGATCTGCGAGCGGACATAATCCCACACCTCGACCTCGTACGCCTCGAGCCGAGCCTGCCTGGGGTCCCTGGCCGCCGCCTTGCGCTTTTGCAGCAGCAAAGAGTCTCTCGGTAGGATGAGAGGGGTGGGGACTTCTATTGGGCCCAGCATCGCCTCCACTACCTCGGAAGCAGCGCGGAGACCTGAGAGGTACGCGCCATGGACGGTTGCTGGGTGCGTGCCGATGGTATGCTCACCGGCAAAGAACAAATTGCCAATGGATCGCGCCATGGTATCATAGTCATCAGGTAGCATGCCTGGTGCAGCAGACGAGTAGCTGCCCCTTGCGAACCGGTCAGAGCCCCAGCGTGTGACCACAGACTCTGTTGGGTAAGGTACGTCTTTTCCAAAGACACTCCGGAGGATTTCGGTAGCCTCCGCAATGAGATGGTCGTTGCTGGAGTGCTCCGTTTCGAACCCGGCATCCCCAGCCATTAGTGCTATGAGGCATGGTAGACCCGTCGTGTTGGATACGTTGAACCACTGGAAGAATCGTCCCCGATTGACGCCGTAATCTTTCTGCGATGTGCTGTGGCGATTGGGAGCGTCTCGAAGAACCCCAAAAATGTGCCGGTCAGGCTCCCAGAACACCTTGTCGTAGACCAGCACCACCTTGTTCAGGATTCCAAAACCGAGACGCTCGATGACTCCACTTTTCCACAGAGGCAGCGGAGGTTCGAATGCCACGTTCCCCTGCTTCAACACCCCCAGCGGGACCGTGCAGACCACGCAGTCTGCGTCTACAACAGCGCCATCCTCCGACTCAATGGCGGCCGGGCCGGTGAAGCTGTCGCCATGGTACTTGATGCTCTTGACCGAGAAGTTGGTCCTCAGGTCCAACATGGTTGGACATTGTAAGAGGCCGCGGGCAACGCTTTGGTAGCCACCTACGACCATTGTGTGCTGACCTTCCCATTCATTGCCCGCGTCGATATCCCACAGCCCGATGCTCAGGTTATGTAGATTGGTTGCATTGCTGTATTCCAAGTTGGCTATGTGCCAATTGATGAGCCGGTGATCCTGGGCGTTCAGCTCGACGACGTGCTTGTACTGCGAAATCGCAAAGTCCAGGACAGATCCCAAAGTCGCCTCCTCAAGAGTTGCGGCAGCGGTGAGATCGACGTTGTGCTCATTTGACGCCGCTGGCCTCAGATTCCAGCCCATGAGCTTGGCCTTTTCTGACGCCTTCAAGGTCGAGGGAACACCGGGCTCATTGTGCACTCGGCCAGTCAGCTTATCTGCAGAAACCGGAACCATGTTGATCTTCTCTGGCACACTTTGCTGTGATACTGGAGGAGCATGGGGAAGGGCCGCGGTTGCTTCCTCCGCTTGCGATATTGACTTGCTCCCATCGCCAGGGCTGTCACGACCTTCCTCAAGAAGGTCCCGGTTGCCTTCGATCAGCTTTGACGGCTGAGTCTTGAACTTGAACTCGCTCACCCGGTCCAAGCAGTCGTTATAGAGCTTCTCGACCAGCTGGTCGCGTACGGGATCCACGGGCTTGCCGTTGCTGTCATATATGGTTGTTTCTGCCGTGAGAGCATGGTATGGGAGGCCGAGTTGCCCACGAACCAGGACATTCATGGGATTGCCGCGGTCGAAGCCGGTTATAATCATGCCGCCCATTTCGGCAGTGTGTCTTTTGGCGGCAAATTCTCCTTGATGGTCCACTGGTTTGCTCTTGAATTCACGAGAGTATACCCTGCCCCCTACGCGGCCCCTGCCCTCAAGGATCACGACCTTCGGGACCTCCTCACCATTCTCGTGATAACGATCGGCTTGTTGCTTAAAGAGTCCTTCCAGTTGCCTCGCACAGGCCAGGCCCGAAATCCCTGCACCTATGACAGCAACGGTCTTTCGCCTCTTCACTCGCGGCGATTCATGACTGTTGACGGCCGCCTCTGGCAACATAACACAGCCGAAATTGATATACCCTCGGCGAACGAGCCAGTCGTAGCAGACACTCGCGGCATCGAACCAGCGGGCATTGGCGCAGCCAACCGCTTCCTGTCGAGTGACACTAGCCCAGGGGCGTCTTATCCAAATGCGCAGTATGCCATTTCTGATGTTCAGATAAGTTGTGACTTGCGTGTGTGATATGTGATGTCGTAGCAGATGGTATTCTTCTGGATGAAGCGCATACGGGTTCAGCCGTGAGGATTCGGCTGCTTCGATGCATTCGCTCGCGTATTGATATGAAGGAATGTCGGTAGGGATGGAAGATTTGGGTCGGATGGTGAAATTTAGGCGTTCGATGCTGTGCTGGTATGACGGCGGCATGAACCTCCGGCTTCTCTCATCTTTCTGTTGACGCCGCGCAGCTTCCGCCTCGACGGGGGTTGTAGCTTTGCTTGACGCGGTGGACAGGAGCGACGAGACCTCCGAGAGTTCCGTCATGGCCGACAAGGACGACGCGAATGAGTCGACGGCACCATCTTTGCTGTCAGCCTGCAGCAGGGCTTCATCATCATCATCGTCATCATCGTGAAGAATGTCCTCACTGCTGCATGTTCAGAAAATAGTCCTGAAGATAAGAAGACATACAATAGAGACGCTCAATTCGAAAGCAAAGACTTACTCGGAGCTGATGTCCATCGCCGCCGGGTCTTCAGCTTCTGCGTGTCTTGCGTGCTCAACGTCGGTACTCCCGGTCCAGCCATTGATTTCCGGGGAAACAGTCATGGCGAGATCCGATGGTGTGAGCTGAGGCTGGTTTGAGGAGTCGAGGCAGGAGGAAGGCAGCGGCGAGAAGCCACTCCCTATATGAGAAGCACGGGTCGGGCTTGACGGTGAGAGGGAGACCGACTCGTCGACATCGCTGAGCCCACTACTGCCGAATCCGTCCCCGGCGATGAAACGGCTTTCCGTGCTTGTTTCCATGACTGGTGTTGGCCCAACGCATCAGCCAGAGGGCTTGTTCGTGGTGTGATGTCTGATATCAAATGATATCGGCTTTGGATGGACGACCTCGGACCTCGGACCCGTGGGCTATGATAGTCACAGACAAATGAGACGAGGATAACACATTATTGATCCCTTTTTAAGTCGTTATCGGCTCGCCTGTGCTGTTTTGTCAGCGAGACTGGCCTCTTCTCATGCACGCTCGTACACGGCCATCTCGGTGTAAGCGTATGGAAGCCACTGACCAGGGCGCGGTGTCGCATGGGGGGAGATCGGCCGGAGCAACGCTGACCTCGATATCAGGTGACGGCTATGGGTCCATGGCAAGAGGGTTCAAAAGCCGGATCGGCCGCAGGCAGGAGCGCAATTCGTTGGAAAGATAAATAATACGGTCTGGCTCGATGAAGCAAAATGAAGCCGTCGGTCATCACGCCCCTCAACCCCCGTAGGCCGGAGCCATCATCGCAAGGTTACAAGTCACGTGAGCGGCATGGCCCAATCAGGACACAGGTTGGCTGCGGACCCACCATACTTCTGGGGTCCCCCTCGACGACTCAAGCATTCTAACATCAACTGCTCACTTTCGTCATGAAGCAATCCCGTTCAAGTCTCTGCAAGGAACATGGATGCTAGGCTCGGGGTACCGATCCAGCGCCCATGGGAAACGGCACCGAGCCCCGCCAATTCACAGGTACCGAACACCTGACATCGCTCAGTTTGTGGCGCCGTCGCTGGACTGCTTGGCGTAGCCGTCTTTCTCGATGGCTGCATCCATCATTCTGTTGCCGCTAATGATTGACGTGGTGCAGATGACGATGTTCCGACGACCTAATCTGTGATTAGAACATGACGCAGACACGTTTGAATATTCGTCCTCACCCTCTTCTTGCTTCGCGATGAACCGCAGCGCGGCAATCTCCGTGAAGGTGATGCCGCCCACGAAGACGACAAAGACGGTCTGCTTGTGGGCGTTCCCCGAGAGCAATGCCCGCGCCTTGACTGCCTTGTCCTCGCCCTTTTGAAGCTCATAAAACGTCTGCCCACGAACGTGCTTGACGGCCTCGTCGAAGCCATGCCACCCCTGCGTCCCTCCTCCAGACGAAGCACCGCCTGCGTTGCTGACGCCGTTGCCCTTTGTCACGGACAGCAAGTACTGCTTCTGCATGATGCATTGCACGAGCCGAATCGATAGTGGTGCATATCCGCTGTACACGTAAGCTATATCGTTCGGGTCGTCTTCCTTTACCTCGTCGACAATCAGCCTTAACTGTTTTCGCAAATACGTGTAGTTGGTTTTGGTGCCGTCCCCCCCAGCAGCACCAGCCATAGGAATCATTCCGGCCAGCGGGGAGGAACGTGATAGGAACAGCTGGAGCCTCTCCAAGTTGTGAAGGGTCAAGAGATGCTGATAGCCGTAGCCATGGAGGACAAGGCGCCTGAATTGGTCGAATTCCTTGGGCTTTACACCTCCTGATATGCACGAGTAGATGCATAGAAGCCTAAGTGTCTCCCGCAATGGGGCATCGCGGGCAATGAGCTCCTGTATGCCGTCGAGCTGGGATGAGGGATCCGCTCCAGCAGCGAGATTTTGCTGGACCTCTAGCAAACCCTTGAATTGATCTGTACGAGTGTGCTTTATTATCTCCTCCGCCAGGCCAGTGTGAGTCCTTGCGCTCTGGTGTTCTTGCTGGTAGCCTGGGAGTTGGCCCACAAATTCCTTCAGCTCCGCAAGGGTCTTGGTCTTGTGTTTGCTCTCGTAGTCGGTTTGAACTTGTTGCAGCCGGCGAGCCACCTTGTTGAGCAAACCACCGACGATGGCAAAGTTCGCGTCGCGCAGCTGATCGTATAGCTTGTCGGTCGAGTCCAGCTGGATCGTCCGTTTCCTGCTCTGGGAGGTCGCTGTCGAGGATTGCGCGTTTCCGCCGACGACTGTTGTGTCAACCTTGGCTTGGTTGTTTTGAATCTCAAAGACTTCATCGATGAGACCCTCGTAAGTCAGCTGGGTCAGAAGAGGGGTGACAAAGTCCACCTCGCGGTCGATGATGATGACGCTCTCGTTTGTCGTGCTAGGGGTGAGCCCAGCCTTGTTCGCGTCGATGGCGCCTTCCCCGGCCAATAATTCCTGTCGCATGCGAGAAAGCAGATCCGCCACCCGTTTCGCATTGTCGCCCTTGCCAATGATTCGAGGAAAGAGCCCGTGATTCTGCTGTATTTCCATAAGGGCTTTGGCCATGAGGTAGTTCGGCGTGAGGTCTTTGGACAAATACAGGTCTCGGAAGCAGTCGTCCAGCTCCAGAGATAGCACGTCCTTCTCGAGCGGGAAGAAGGACAGCGGCAGCTCGGATATGCTCACGTCGCCCAACACGCCTGCCTCCTCCAAGAGCTGGTCCGACACCAAGGTCCGGCGAGGTACCCAAAAGACATGGAACTCATGGGTGGTCTGGCTCTCTCGTTGAACCCGTTTGATCTGGTCTGGGTGAAACGAAAGTTCAGCAGTGCAAATAATGTCGCACGGTGGAAAGTGGGCGTCGTCATACTCGCTATTGTTTGGGCGTGGCGGCCACACTCGCCCCTGGCGACGAAAACGACGTTGTGCTGGCTCGCGTCGACATTGTCGTTGTCCAAGATGAAGAACTTGTCGACGCCATATTCTTGGAGGGTGGTCACCTTAACGACCGTGCCGATTGGGCCGACCAAGCTGCGGTCAAACACAAGGTTCTTCTTGCCACGAACCTGCATGGTCGAGCGGTTAGCGGGCTTCGGTCGCCGCATGGGCTAAGAGGTTGGCAGTGAGCCTTACTTACACCCTCAAGCAGGTAAAGCAGGTCCTTGCGAGCTTTGCTTCGGACCTGCTCCGTGCTGAACTCGGTGCGCGGCGCCATGGCAGCTCGCCTGGAAAGGGGGAGCTTTGAGGGGAGCTCGGAGAGCCTGCGCAGGCAAAGGCGGGATGGAGGATGACGGGGCAACTCCAGTCGTCCATTCGTTTTGCCAAGGTCCCCGCGTTGCCCCCGGGCGGTGAGGCGGCTAGGAGCCTGTCATGCCTGTTCAGCAGGGGGAACCCCGCCTGAGCTTGCGCCACCTTCAGTGTCGCGGTCGCTGAAACGACGTCATAAGGCCCTGAGCAGACAGAGGTGCCTGAGCCTACAGGTTCCTGCGCCAGTACGGAGTAGACACCTGTAACCCTCAGCCACGGAAGTACCTAGAGGCGTTCGCGTCCGCGAATGGAGACTGCACAGTCGCCGACTCCGCGGGACAAGCGATGCAGTGTTGATGCGCAGACTGGAACCAAAATTAATACACGTCTTGCCCGCATCACTTTAACAACCTCTTCTTTAGGCAGCTGGCATTTACAAAGCTGGCTGTCGCTACTGTGTATCCATCTGCGTCTTCTTTGTATGTCGCCTAATCATGGCCATCCATGTCGGCCTCGAAGCAAGCAATAGCAAAACGGCGCCGTCCCAAAGCTCGAAAAATGCGCCCGTCGCCTCGTTGTGGGAGATCGTGTGAATTTCCACGGGCAGCGCGCTGGTAGGCAGCCAGCTGGCGGACGGGCCTATGAAGGAAGCATATACGCCGAGCCCATGTCCACAAACTTCAAATAAGCAACAAGGCAGATGGCCGCTCACATGCAATCCCCTCTCCCCCCCTTCCTGCCTTATACCGTGTCGTCGTGGTACACAAACTGAATGTCTCGAGGTCGTCGTCTGTTAAGCATCACGAACTCGGCGTCGCCTTGGGGGCGTTCCTTGGTGGAATTACTAGTAAGCATGCTCTGTATGCTCATGCAGACGCTCTCGGCGCTCTGGACGGGGCTCCAGCCCTGGTTGCCCAAGAGGTCGAGGCATATGATGCCGTTGGAGTAGATATGGGGATGCATGGGGATCGGGCGATTCGGCTTCTCTTCAAACGTGACTTCCGGAGGCTCTGCGGCGATGCCAAGTCAGTGCGACGCCGATTTGGCCAAGGGCGTGCAGCTGTGTACTACCTATCGGATACGCCTGCGGGAACTGGAATCTCAAACGGTAGGTCTGGCCCTGGTATAGCGGGTTGTTGTCCAGCACGCGTATGTCGAGCAGCCATTCCCTGAGACTGTCGCCGTCGACGAGCTCAATGCCGGGCGGCAGGCCGTGCTTGTCGATCTGCGGGTGGGGTGACGCGGTCAGCCTTGGGCTCCTGAAGCCTGACAGACACGGGGGAGAGTGCAGAGGCGCACCTTTTGACGCTCCTTGGCGACTCGTTTCTCGCGAAGAGGTGTTGCCATGGCTGGCCACGGGGCATTGAGGCCGTCCTCCCGGAGCCGTTTCGATGCAAGGACGAAGTCGGGACGGGATAATAGCCTGAGGCGTTGGCAAGGGATCGGTGCGGCGCAAGGCTCCTAATCGCCTTACCAGCAGCGGAGTGGAGGCTCTGGCCCGCCGTACGGAGCTTAGCCTTCCTTCTGCATCCGTAACACCCTTTCTGGGATGCCGCGGGTGCGCATTGCAACGTCGTGCCAAACGCACCCAAGGCAAACACTCTCCAAAAGCAAGGCCAGCCTTGACCGCCGTACCTGAAGAGCAGTTTCCTACGAGTGATTGCGAGCCCATGAGGCTCAAACTGCGGGGGCTCTGCGCTTGCCTGGTTGCAGCCGGCGCAGCTATCCCACAACTAAAGTACTGTCTGGGTTCCAATGCCCGGGCCAGCGCTTGGCCCGAGACGGACATTTTGAAAGAAGAGACGGCCATTGGGTGCGCGCCGCGACGGCCCCCAGCTCGCGAAGCTTGCTGCGCGGCAGCATTTATCCAGAAGAGAGTTCGGGGCCGCCGTGTCGAGGCCGCCATGGAACGCGCCTCTGGCCCCCAAAAGTAATGCCAACCGCTGGAGTGGGCCTGAACGGTCTACCGTGGGCCGTCCTGGAGCCCGGCGGGCGATCACACTCAGCCACTGCGCTGCGCTCGCTGCGTGTCAGTGTGTGCAGCAGGCTGGCAAGGCTCATCTCCCCGCCCGCACAGCCACATCCATCGCCCACCTCTGGCGTTGTGACGACGGCGGCGGGTAAATGGCCTGCTGGCTCAGCTGCTGGTCCTCCACAGCTCTGAGTGGCCCGACATCCAGGAGGGCTAGCCTTCCAGGGTCCCCTCCCCCCCAAGCCCCCTAGGAAGGTTAGGTACTTCCAGCTCGTACACCTGTGCACCGGAGCAGCAGGGGAGGAGGGGCTGAGGGGTCCTGTGCCCAGCTGGCCCTCCTTATTAAACTCGCCCAGCTGCCGCCAGCAGCCCATGGGGTCCGTTATCGTCGTGATCCCTACCTCTCGGCTTGGCTTGACGTCTTGCTCCTCACTCACCCCGAGCCCCGTCCAGCAGCGTCGCGAGGCGCTCCACTCCGAAAGCTTTGACGGCGGCGAGAAGCGCCCAGCACTGTCGCCCATCATCGTTCTGTCACCGCTGCTGCTGCTCGCCTACGATTCGATCGAGGAACCTGGCCGTCCATCGTCATGAGTTGTACGTCTGTTTCTTTGCTCCCTCGTCCAAGGATCCAGTCGCGTGACCTTTGCCCCTAAGCCGCCGAGTTGGTGCGCGTTCGTTGGCTGATGGCATCTCCTTCACGCAGTCGCCGGCATGCTCAACCGCCTTCACGGGCAGCCCGAGAGCTATGACAAGAAGTATGTCCAATCATTCAGCAGTCTAGCCAGAGCCCGAAGGATAACACCGGGTAAAGAGCAAAGTACAGATTCGGTAGAACCCTCGGTGCCGGCACCTATGGCGTTGTCCGCGAGGCGGATGGCCCCACGGGCAAAGTGGCCATCAAGATCATACTCAAGAAGAACGTCAAGGGCAACGAGAGGATGGTGTACGACGAGCTCGACATGCTGCAGAGATTGAAGCACCCACACATTGTCAAATTCGTTGACTGGTTCGAGTCGAGGGTACGTTCTCGCTGCCTGCCTGTGTCTACGCCGCCAACCGGGCACTGACCTTTCCTGCAGGATAAGTTCTATATCGTAACGCAGTTGGCCACGGGAGGCGAGCTGTTCGACCGTATCTGCGACCAGGGCAAGTTCACGGAGAAGGATGCCTCTCAGACCATCAAGCAGGTTCTCTCCGCCGTTGACTATCTGCACGACAACGACGTGGTCCACCGAGGTGCGCTGCCGACTTCAACCCTGCCTGTTCAGCTTGATATATTGACGTGGACTGCCAGATCTCAAGCCTGAAAATCTCTTGTACCTAACTCGGGAGCTCGACTCCAATCTCATATTGGCCGACTTTGGTATTGCCAAGACGCTCGATAGCAAGGAGGACACGCTCAAGACGATGGCGGGATCCTTTGGATATGCCGCCCCAGAGGTCATGGAGCAGAAGGGGCACGGTAAGCCGGTGGACATGTGGTCCCTCGGCGTCATCACATACACTCTGCTTTGCGGGTACTCTCCATTCAGGAGCGAGAACCTCAGGGACCTGCTCAACGAATGCACCTCGTCTCAAGTCGTCTTCCACGAGCGCTACTGGAAAGACGTCAGCCAGGACGCAAAGGACTTTATCCTTCGGCTCATCGTGCCGGATCCCGCGCAGAGATGGACCAGTCGGGTAAGTTGGCACCCGCGTCCCTACGTGAACGATGACGAAACCTGACTCTATCAATTACAGCAAGCGTTGGGCCACATCTGGCTTACCGGCCAGAACGCTACTGAGCACGACCTGGTGCCCGAGCTCCTGGAGCGCCGCAAGATCAGGCAGAGGTTCAAGCATGCCGTGCTGGCAGCGAGCTTGAAGAAGAAGATTGCGGACCTCAAGAAGGACGCGGGGTCGGACGAAGACGACGACATGAGGGACGCAGAGCAGGCCGTGGTCACTGGTGGCTCAGTGGACTCTCTGGGCCAGGGCTCGAGCGGTTCCAAGGTCCCATCGCTACGAGACGCGGCCAAATCTGGCGCGTTCGTGCAGGTGGTGCTCGCCAAGGTCAAGGATGAGAAGCAGAAGCAGGAAGCTTTGGCGATCGACCAGGAGCTGGAGCAGGAGGCCAGGCGGCGGAGTCGAAGTTTCAACGGGGGCAGCGGGTCTGGATCATGAGTGGATGGCATCTGGCTGTCTTGAGGAGATTGTTCTTGTCGCTATGCTTCAGTTGATTGCGAGCGGCGCTGTCTTTTGGGACTCCCTCCGCTGCTGGGATGTTAGGCGCTCCCGTGTCGCTTCACGATTTTCGTCGTCACCGTCATTTCTAAGCTCATAATTCGCGTGGCTGACGGACTGTCGTTCCACGCGATCAACTACAGCGGAACCTGTTTCAAACTGTGTAGTGATTAGTCACGGACATAAGATACGGTCAGCGTTCGGATCGACGTGAAAGCGTTTGGTCATTCAATCACTACTATTGGACATCTATCTCGTACTACTTCGTATCTATCATTAAATCCGTCTCGATGGTACAGCGGCGCCCGCTTCGCAGCCTGCTGAAGCGAAGGGCCTTCTTTGCATGCATGGCGCAACACCTTCGTTGGACGTGAGAAACGTAAAACGTGATCATATCGACATCGCCGTGCACGCCCGGCAAGAAAAGCTTCTTTTCTTGTTCAGCCTGCAGGGCAAGGCGGTCTAGGAAGAGCTCATCCACGAAGTGACGTTCGATTACGCCAAGTCAGCCAAGGCGTTCTCTCGCAGAATCTCGTAACGGCGGGCATCGAACCGCGGGCGGCGCCAGCCATTGGCACGCAGCCGCTCGATACGGGTACGAAGTTCGAGCTTCCGAAGCTCTTCGTTGGTGGACGTCACTGGAGATGGCTGGAGGCAAGCTGCCATCTCAGTTTCGAGGGCGGCCAGGTGGCACGCTATTTGCCGTCTGATGCTGGACAGCACGGTGCAGTAGCGATGGATAGAGCGGACGAGGAAGAAGGGGTCAGCCGGTTCCTCGTCATCTCGGATGAGCTCTGGAGTCGGGTCCGCTGGGACGTCGTCATGTATGACCGCTCTACCCTTATCCTCGCGCTTGAGAATAGATCCACGGTAGAGGGGCTCCGGGGATGTGCGACCCATCCAGTCGTCAAAGCCGAGCGTAGGGGAGTCGGGGCGAATCATGGGCTCGGTGATTGGGGCGTCGCGGAAGGCGACTCGCTTCTTGGGCTTGGCCAGCGGCTTGGCGTTGTCCTCGATGGAGCTGAGCGAGGGCGCCGGCGAGGACATCCTCGTCGACGAGGGGCTTAGCCGCGAGAGTTCAGAGTCGGCAGAGGAGTGGGAGCTGGTGGGCGAGAAGGTACGGTTGGCAGGACGGCTCACAGCCTCGTCGGCCTGCCTCGCCAGGTCCGAGGCGATGCGGTAGTGAGCCTGTGCCTGCTCAAACATGGCAATGCGATGAGGTGATGCGTTGTGGACGGCGCGAGCCTGCATCTCCAAGGCTGTGGCGGCGTAGAAGCGCAAGTAAACGAGGTACGCCGGCTGGACCTTGTCCTAAGGAGACTGACTGTTAGAGACTCGACGGGGAAAATGTGTGCGACAGGGTCGAGCATACCAGGTCCTTTGCATTATTCAAGACGTCATTGCATCGGTCAGAGCATTGGCGATACTTTTTGTTCACGTACGCCCTCTTGATGTCGCCCAGGGTAGCCTTCCACTCCGTCGCCGAGCCGCGCGGAATGCACAGCGGCGCCGGGGAAGCAAGTCGCGAGGAGCGCCTCAACGGCGCCGGTGCGGACTGCATCGAGCTCAAGCGGAGCAGCAAGTTGTCGCTTTCGAGGACGAAGACACCGCTTCTTTCGGGGAGGGGCTCGGAGTTGAGGGCAAGCGGGATCAAGCCCATCATGTTGAGGGACCGAAGGGACAGGTATAGCAGCAAGTCGAGTTTGGTTTCCTATGCCGAGTGGGATGATCTCAATTCAGTGACAAACGAGGAGCTTGGCCGCTGTCGCTTCTGATTGGAGCCAAGGCGCCTTGTGATACTTGACGGGAAGCCTCAATTGTCCAATGGCGGTGGATAGAGGCGTCGCACAACAGGAATCTGCGGCGACAGTCAAGGTTCGCGGATGGCCCAACCGTGAGGCAGGTAATTAGGCGCAACCAGCTGAGGATGAGTCGAGCGATGCTCGGAGGCACAAGCTTTGTGCTGTGGGAGCGAAGCGAGGGTGGAGGCGTGGGTGGATATGGCCCTGCTGGCTGACTGCGTTTACGAAGGCTGCGGTGCGAATAGGAAGGTGAAGAGAAAATATCGAAGCGGAATCGGGCGGGTCAATTATCGATATGCGCAGGTGGGATGTGTTTTAAGAAAAAATATCCAATGGTGTAAGACAATTGCCTGCCCAGCGGATGGGTGAGACAAGCATGCGAACAATCGAACAAGCAAGCAAGCAAGCAAGCAAAGCAAGCAGGCAGGCCGTACGACAACGTGGCGAGACCCGGGATATCCAGCCGGACAGGCTCTCGGGAAACAGGCAGAGAGAGGACGAGCCAGTGTCTTTAAGGCTTCGTGTCTCAGTCGCCTGCTGGACTGGACTAAATCGCCAGCAGCAGGGCTGGGGCCTGTTCGACGAGGCGGCGAGAGGGTCAGAGAGCCACGACTCTGGCCGCGCTCGAGACGGTCGACGAGGGCACCGATTGGGCACGGGCAAAGCAAACAAGGCAGGGGAAAGGCACAGCAGCGCGCACAGGCAAAACAATTTTGGTTCTGGGCGGGCCCACAGCTGTCATGTTTTGCCTCTGCAGGTACGAGATAGATCCCGGGCATCCGGGGTGCCGTGTGGGTGCCGACGGAGCGGCCGCCGCCCTCTTCGAAGCTCGACCGGGTCACTGCGGTAAGCGGATTCGTGTGCGAGCAACGCTCGGGTGCAGGAGGGACGAGGCACGGATGAGTGAGTGGATGGATGGATGGGTGGATGGATGGAGGGAGGTCGAGGGAGGGTTGTGAAGAGTCCCCCTCGCGCCCTGCCCTCTCTTCGAAGCACCCATCATCATATGCGTGCTCCGTATTCCGTGCTCCGTACAAGGAGTCGTCCGTCTCTCGCCTCCTCTCCTGTCCCACTCGAGGGGCCGTGCAGCACCTACGAACGGCTCGACTCCATGTTGCTGGCGGCGCACGACCCTCGGGAGCAGGCCGTGGTGAAACAAGAACGCCGAACCGAGGGGCACGAGCACACCATTCACTCCTTCGCCCCGGGGAGCCGTCCAAAGAAAGCGCCAGCCCCGGCAATCGGTGGCCACGGCCCTGGCGAGGGTCCCGATTCATTTCCACGTCTGATGTCGCCAGAGCCCGATTGACTCGCCGTTGGCAGGTCCGGCCACTCAATCCGAGAGCAAAACCGCCGCATGTCCGTTTCACGGGCTGGGTCATGACCGCGGGGTTCCCCCACGGTCCCGCCGACGACGGCTCGTGGAGAACGAGACCAGTATCTTGTTGCGATTCGGAGCTGCGGTCCAGGAACCCCGCCGGCTTGTTTGGTTTCAAACGCTTGAAATTTTCTCCGCATGCCTCCATGTCCTCGTGGCAGCTGGTCCCTGTCGGTATTCTCGAGAGACGGCCATAGCAGACAAGGTATGAGTAAACGGCCGCGCGTAGCGAAGCCAGCGCCGCGCACGGATCTTGGGTGGTCGTCGTCTAGGTACTATGGTGGCGGCCCGTCAGAGCCGGCCCGAGAAGTAAGCGTCCAGGTCGCCCGAGCTGCTGAAGATCGTTGCCCCTTGCGGTCAAGCCCGGCTCTCGGATCCCTATCTGCCCTCTGAGGCTGTTGGCGCAGCTCCTTTAATATGGCCGAGTCTAGGATGGCGGGCAGGCTGCTTGGCTGCGTCTTGGACCAGGCCGTGTCTTGCTCGTCTGCACTGGCACCTGGGCTGGGCTGTTGACTCGACCGACTCCGGGCTGAGACCAGCTGGGCTTTGTCGCCTCATCACAACAATAGCTGGTAATTAAGGCAAGGCTGAATCGGCGAGATGAGACAGCGTTGTTGAAAGGCGCATAGCATAAAGTAGTTCAAGCCTGCTCATGCAAGACTTGTGACGTCTACGCGGAGCAGGACGTACTCGTACTTGCAGGTTGCTCGCCTTGCCCGACTCCTGGACACAGGCGGATTGCGCGAGCGAATTGGTTGGAAAATGCATTCCGTTTGTCAGCTCGTCGCAACTGGCCTGGCAGAATGGAGACTTCCCTCGCCGACGGTGCCCGACGGGACCTCATCTTCACGGGCGTCCATGTCCCGGGAAGCCGGAGCGGAGCACGGAGCGGCGCCGATTCCACTGGCCGTCAGCCACTGCGGCGGGACGACACAGCCACTTCATGTTGGGAGTGCTGAGACAGACACCTCGAGAGCATGGAGGCTCGATGCGAGTGCGACGAGCCAAACCTACGCGCTGCTGCAAATCTACCGACGGGACGGGTCACACAGATCTCGCCATGTTGACTTACAGGTGTCTCAACCCGCAGGGCGGATTGTCGTGCTGGCGTCCCGGCGGGTGACGACGAGCTGATAAGTCCCGCGACGGTTCCTGACTACCTTAGGTAGATGACACCGTGGAGGAGACAACACGAATGTTCGCAAGACGTGGCCTCTAAGAGCGCAGTACCGGCTCATGCGCAGCGACTGCAACGGCGGCTAGGCGTGGGCAGGCGGGCGGTCGTGTCCCGCATGTCAAGCACCTGAGTTCCGCGGCATTCTTTTGGGGCCGTCTGTGCCAACTTGTGACTTTGGGAAGAGATTGAGCCGCGGTTTTTTTTTGAATCGCATCCATCGCGGAGCGTGCAATACGCGTCTTGTTCCGTGATGGAAGCTGAGTGAAGGGCGTAGCACGCGTTGGAAGAGGACTTACAGTTCCCCGATGGAGATTGGGGAGTTCGCAAATGCCCCGCACGAGGCGCGTCGACGCTCGGATTCTCGGGCTCTTGAACTGACCCGGCATCAGCGCCAGCATCTGGTACGGTGGACTTGGCCAGAGGCGCAGTCGGGGTGATTGGAATGGACACGTCGCCCTGGCAAGGCAGGGTGTTGTGATGTGGTTTGGGGTTTGGGGCATCCCAGCTTGTTGTTTGTTGCCAGAGTTAGCCGTAATAGGGGCCGTTCAAACTGGGTGAGAGGCTATCCAAGGGAGAATTCCATCAGGCTGTGGCGTTCGGCGCCTCGAGCCACGAAAGGCTGTCCAGACACCAAGTTGCTGATGCCCCAATGCTCTCTTTGCCCATCGTCTCTTGAAAACCGCTCTCATTCGTCGCCCTGCAGAGAAGAGTAACTACTCGCGTACAGCAGCCTGCAAGTCCACTCGCCCAGGCTCAATCGGAGAGTTTAATTAGGTAGCGGGCAGCGCCGCATCCGACTTGATACGGCCTAGCAAGGGGCGGCCTGGTCTGCCACCTATACGAGCCACGCGAAAGCATTGCAAGTCTGCTGACGACGTTGGTTGTCCTCTTCCACTAGGTGCATCCCGGTCCTCGCCGAGAACATTGGAGCCCTGAAAGCCGTTGTAGTGTCGATCTAGGACTTCGACAACAATCGTGTCCTGTAAGGTGACTCATATAATACCTTGCGTCTGCGTCCAAGGTAGCTTGGCATTTGCGCCTCATCCCTCCCTTTCTTTATCTGTGGTGACGACCCATCTCGCCGACTTCATGGACCTGTTGCCACGCGTCCCGACATGAGCACCGGCAGCGACGACAAGGTAGCGGGCGTCTCGACGGAGACCGCAAGGCCGGCGTCTCCTTCGGAGCCTTTCCCGGAGCCTCACCCGGAGCCTCACCCGGAGCCTGGCCCAGACGGCGCCGACTCGCTCGGGGCCAAGCCCCGTCCCGAGCGTACAGCCGTGTTCCAAGACTACCTGGTTTGTCGACGCCGCTAGCCCGTCCAGACTGCGCCTGTTCGCTGACGGTGATGCCAGCGGGTGTTTAGCTATGCTACGAGATGGGACTTCGTGGCCTACGCGGCGGGTGTGCTGGCGTCCATTGGGGCGGGCATCACCCTGCCGCTGATGAACGTCGTCTTTGGTGAGTTGGACGAACTGGGCTTGGCAGACGTAGCATGGTGACTGACAGCAATGTGACAGGCAAATTCGTCGGCAACTTCACCACCTTGCCCCAGACGGAAGCTGAGAGAGACGACTTCCTCAGTAACCTCAACCGATTATCGTAAGCATGGCTGATGCCTTTTCTCCACGTCCAAGAGCGCTAAAAGCCGTCAGGTTGTACATGTTTGCCCTCTTTATCGTCCGTCTTGGCCTCAATTACATCAACAAAGTATGCCCGCTTCCCTATCGTTCTTCGTGGCCCGATGCTGATGCTGGTTCGGCTTCTGACAGCTATGCTTCCGCATGATTGGCATACGGCTCTCATCTGCCATCCGGCTGCACTATCTACGACAGCTCTTTGGGCAGAGCATCCACGTCCTGGACTCGATGCCTCCGGGCTTCGCGACCACCACCATCACGTCCACCAGCAACAAGCTCCAGCTGGGCATATCCGAGAAGCTGGGCGTCTTCGTTGAGTATATGTCGACGATTGTGGCTGCCATCGTCATCGCCTTTGTCAAGAGCTGGTCGCTGACGCTGGTCACGTCGTCTGCGATTCTTTTCATCTTAATCGAAGTCAGTATCCTGCTGCCCTGGATCGTGAAGATCCATGGTCGTATCGAAAAAGTTTGTGCCCGACTCCTCTAGACGTTCGAACCTGTCGAAGATTGACAGCGCTGTTCGCAGTCCGAAGCCAAGTCTGCTGCTGTGGCGAGCGAGACCATGGCAGGCATTCGCATGATCATGGCGTGCGGTGCCGAGTCTCGCGTTGCACGCAAGTATGCCAAGTTTGTTGAAGAGACCAAGAGGCACGCGCAACTCATGAGCCCGATCATATCTCTCCAATTCGGACTGATTGTGAGCACCAGCTTGGCGTCCTGGGCGCGCCGCATGTGCTGACTGTACTCATAGTTCTTTGCTATATTTTCTGCATTTGGCCTCGCCTTTTGGTACGGAACTAAAGCATACATCGAGGGTCGGCTGGATAATGTTGGAACCATTGTCGTGTGAGTGCAAACATCTACGCGATCACGAATGTCCTCTGATAACATGGCTCCAGCGTGCTGATGTCGGTCATGATGGTTGTGTTTTCTCTCGAGCGCACGTCCAGTCCTTTGCTCGACGTCAGCAAGGCCACCGTCGCGGCTTGCCAGTTCTTCACGGTCATTGATGCGCCGCAGCCGGACAAAGGCCACCTGAAGGCCCCCGAGATATCCTCCGCCGACGACATTGTACTTGAAAGGGTGACGTTTGCGTACCCGAGCCGACCGCACGTCAAGATCCTGGACGAGCTGGATCTCCGGGTCGAGGCCGGCAAGATTACGGCCATCGTTGGCCCATCGGGCTCGGGAAAGAGCACAATTGTTGGCCTCATCGAGCGATGGTACACGCTGAAGGAGCAGTACGTAATTGCCAAGGCTGTGGAACAAAAGAAGGAAACGAAGCCGAAGAGCGGTAGTGCGGAAGAGGATTCCGATGAGCCTGGTACGGCTGAGCCCGAGGAGACAGGGCCTCCGATCAAGCTCAGCGGAAGCATTTCGACCTCGGGCCACTTCTTGGACGAAATTGACCTCAAGTGGTGGCGATCGCAAATCGGCCTCGTCCAGCAAGAACCATTTCTGTTCAACGACACGATATACAGAAACGTGGCCAACGGCCTCGTGGGGTCCGAGTGGGAGCACGAGCCGGAGGAGAAGAAGAGGGAACTGGTCAGAGAGGCTTGCAGGGAGGCGTTTGCAGATGAGTTCATCGACAAGCTGCCTGCGGTATGTTGCCGAGGGGGATGGGCGTTTTGCTACGTGGCTGACATGGCATCGTAGGGTTACGACACGGTCGTGGGAGACAGCGGCGCGAAGCTGTCGGGCGGCCAGCGCCAGCGCATCGCCATCGCACGGTCTATTGTTCGGAAACCAAAGATCCTGATTCTAGACGAGGCGACGAGCGCCATCGACGTCCGCGGAGAGCGCATCGTCCAGGACGCCCTCGACCGTGTCGCGCAGAACCGCACCACCATCACCATCGCTCACCGGCTGTCCACCATCAAGAAAGCCGACCGCATCATCGTCCTCAAGAAGGGAAAGGTGGCCGAGTCGGGGACGCACCAGACCCTCATGGCTCAGGAGGGCGGCATCTACGCCGCCCTTGTCAATGCGCAAGCCCTCTCGCTCGGAGAGCCGACGGAGGCGAGCGAGGAATCTGGCGGCGCCGGCGCCGGCAAGAAGCACAGCGAAGCGTTGTCGCTCGAGCACACGAAGAGCCACGCAGGGTCCGAGACGGAGGCTGCGCCGATGAAGCCCAAGAACAAGCCCCGCCACATCTTCAACAGCTTCGGGCGCTTCTTCTACGAGTCGAAGCCATACTGGTACCTGATGGCGCTGACCGTCTTCTTCTGCGCGTGCGCCGGGGCCGCGATCCCGCTGCAGTCGTGGCTGTTCGCGCACATCGTCGTCGTCTTCACGCTCACGGGCGAGGAGCTGGTGAGCCAAAGCCACTTCTGGTCGCTCATGTGGGTGGTGCTGGCCATCGGCACGGGGCTCTCCTACTTCGGCTGCTTCCTCGCGTCGACGCAGATGGCGGCCGTGATCCGCGAAAAGTACCAGGCGCAGTACTTCGAGGCCATCGTGCGCCAGAAGACGGCCTTCTTCGACGACGAGGACCACTCGCAGGGCACCATGACGGCGCGCGCGGCGGGCGATCCGCAGAAGCTCGAGGAGCTGATGGGCGCCAACATGGCCAGCGTGTACATTGCCGTCTTCAACCTGACGGGCTCCGTCGCCATCGCCTACGCCTACGGCTGGAAGCTGGCGCTCGTCGCCATGTGCATCGTCATGCCCGTGACGGTCGCGACGACGTACTGGCGCTTCAAGTACGAGCTCCAGTTCGACGCCATGAACAACGAGGTCTTCGCCGAGAGCTCCAAGTTCGCCTCCGAGTCCATCGGCGCGTTCCGCACCGTCACGTCGCTGACGCTCGAGGCGCCGATCTGCGAGCGCTTCAACCGCCTGTGCCGCGGCCACGTCACCACGGCCTTCAAGAAGGCCCGCTGGGTGAGCCTGCTGTTCGCCTTCTCCGACAGCGTCAGCGTGGCCTGCCAGGCGCTCATCTTCTACTACGGCGGCCGGCTGCTGGCCAGCGGCGAGTACCAGCCGCTCAGCTTCTTCGTCTGCTTCATGGCCGCCATCAACTCGGGCGAGGCGGCCGGCCAGGGGCTCAGCTTCGGGCCCAACGCCGCGCAGGTCACGGCCGCGTCGAACCGCATCCTCGAAATGCGCGAGTCGCGGCTCGGCGACGCCGTTGCGGAGACGGAGATGGTGCCCGGCGCGCAGGGCGGCATGAGCATCGAGCTGGACAACATGCACTTTACGTATCCGACGCGCGATGTGCCTGTGTTCCAGGGGCTCAGCCTCAAGATAGAGAAGGGTCAGTTCGCGGCGCTGGTCGGCGCTTCTGGCTGTGGCAAGACGACCATCATTTCGCTCCTGGAAAGGTCGGTCTCCCCGTTCCATGAATAATAACGCTTCGGAAGGTGGCTGTTTGGCTGATGTTGACGGCGTGTAGATTCTACGACCTCGACAAGGGCCGCATCTTGTGCAATGGCAAGGACATTTCGGAAATCAACCTCTACGCATATCGCAAGCACCTCTCTCTCGTCGCCCAAGAGGCCACGCTCTTCCAAGGTAACGACAGCTGGCTGTAGATCCTCCAACTCCCTGCTGACTTCCGTCCAGGCTCCCTTCGGGAGAATATCCTACTCGGCGTCGACGACACCGCCATCACCGACGAACAGCTGCACCAGGTGTGCCGCGACGCCTCCATCCACGACTTCATTGTCTCGCTTCCCGAGGGTTACGACACCAACGTCGGCTCCAAGGGCGTAACCCTCTCGGGTGGCCAGAAGCAACGCGTTGCCATTGCCCGCGCGCTCATCCGCGACCCGGACATTCTGCTGCTCGATGAGGCCACCAGCTCTCTCGACTCGGAGAGCGAACGCCTGGTGCAGGCCGCCTTCGAGCGCGCCGGCCAGGGCCGCACCATGCTTGTCGTGGCGCACCGGCTCGCCACGGTGCAGAACGCAGACGTAATCTTCGTCCTCGGCGAGGGCAAGCTGTTGGAGAAGGGAAACCACGCCGAGCTGCTGAGGCAGAGGGGCGTGTACTGGCAGATGGTAGGCACTTCCTTTGCCCTTCACTCCGTATCCCGTCGTCGTCTTGTACTTGGTAGCTTTCTAACACGTTGTACAGTGCCAGAGTCAAGCCCTGGACCGGTAAAGGGGGCATGTACGATTAGCACGGGACTCGCATTGTTGAGCGTGACGATTTTTTTTTTTTTAACGATCTCAGCTCCATACATGAGCCACATTGTTGTAACACCCTGGACATCTATTCTCAACAGTACATGTGTTCTATCTAAATCATGACGCAAGGAAAGCAAGCGCTTGGCAAACTCTAGTTCCATCAGTCATCAACAGTGTATATAACAAGGAAATGCGAGAAAAAATACCCCTCCACTCCTATTCAGAGAGGCAGCGCGCACAAATGAGACTAAGAAGACTTCTTCATACCCCAGAGCCGATCCAGCTCATCCATGATAGGCTCCACGTGCGTCATGACAAAGTCGTGGCTCCCGGGAAGGACTCTCCACACGACGTTGCCCTCGCCGCCGGCCAGGGGCAGACCGTCGCGCGCATACGCCTCGGCGTCGATGATCTCGTCCTTCTCGGCGAGCAGCACGGCCGTGGTGCCGGGCCGGCGCTTGGCCAGCTCGCGCCAGCTCGCGTGCTGCTCCGTCAGGGGCGCGAAGCGGATGCACGACATGAAGGCCGGGACGAAGCCCTCGTGGTGGACGACCATCCAGCGAACGTAGTCGAGCACGCGCTCCTCGAGCGGCGTGTGCTTTTCGGCCCCTGGGCGCAGGTCCGTGGCCTCGGAGGCGGCGGCCGCGACGACAGCAGCGGCCGAGTCACGCGAGCGGCGGGACGCGGCGATGGGCCTCTGCAGGCGGCGGCCGGTGATGCGGGCGAGGATGCGCTCGGGGACGAGGCCCGACGAGAAGACGAAGCGCGTCACGGCGCCGAAGCTCTCGGCGCGGATGAGCCCCGCGGGCGCGAGCAGCACGAGCGACGAGACGAGGTGCGGGAAAGCGACGGCGAATTGAACGGCGATGCCGCCGCCGAGCGAGTAGCCGACGAGGCGCATGGCATCGCTGCCCGTCCACGAGAGCGGGCTGGAGGCCAGGACGCAGAGCATCTGGGAGACGTAGAGGCGCGCGTCGTGCGGCAGGTCGCCGACGCCGTCGGAGAAGCCGCGCCCAAAGAGATCCTGCGCGAGCGTCGTCAGCCGGCAAGTTTGCTAGAAGGAGGGGGGAAGAGAGCCCGCACGTAGAGCATGACGCGACAACCGCGGTTGGCGAGGGCGTGGGCGATGCGCGTGAGCGTGATGCACGACGTGCTGATGCCGTGAACGAAGAGCACCTTGGCGCCGTCCTCGGGCCCAAACTCGTATACGCGCACCGAGCCATACTAAAGACGGCGTCAGCTACTGTTCCTCAAGAGATGACGACGATGACAGCTCTGACGAGTCATCATCGTAGAGCGCAACGCACCGGCGTGTCGACGTCGCGCGCCCCCGGAAACTCATCCGGCTGGTAGACGAGCGCCTCGAGCTCCGCGGGCGACGTCCGGGGAATTACGGTCCGCAGCGGTCCGCGCAGCACCTTTTCGCGGCGCGGCCAGAGCGTCGCCCGCGCGAGCACCAGCAGCGAGGCCGTGGCCACGGCCGTGGTGGTGACGAGGACCGTCGCCGACGGCCATCGCATCAGGCTGGCGGCCGAGTCCATGGCGAGCGTCGCGCGGCCAAGTTGCTGCGACGGCGAGGAGGGAGGAGGAGGAAGAGGAGGAGGAGGCAACCACCGCGCGGATGGAACGAGGCGAAGACGCGGAGGACCAGGGAAGGGGTGTCTACGGAGTTATTATAATATCATGCGCGCTCAAAGGAGGCTCTCTCTGCGTGTGAGCGTTCAGGTTGCCGGCGTCTCCGTGAACTGCGGTGTCTTGTGGGGCGCGACCTGTCAGGGCGACTCAGCTCCCGCGCCGGCCCCAGCTGGCCAGATCCAAGCCCCTGAATGGTGGCCCGCCCTGGGGAGTGGTCCAGGAAACGGGAACTGCCGCGAGCTTTATTGATGTTGTGCAGGTTGCAGAGGCTTGTGGTGAGGCGAAATTGGGCCTCCCTACCGCTTTCTTGGCTCTTGAAATTTGAACCCTCAATACCGGTATCAGCAGAAGTCCCGCGTTCCCTCCAAAGCCTTCATCCAGTCCTCCAAATTAGGCCCAACCTCACTATCGTATCCTTTCAGGAAGCAGATCAACCCGTTATTCCCATATATCTAGCCTCGAGAATGCCACCATTTGAACCCGAGCCTGATTCCGCCACAGAAAGTGGAGGATTCTCGACTCTGCTGACCCAGTAGTGCAGGTACGAAGAGAGTGCCTGATTCTGCACGCAAGGCTCTTCTCCAAAACGCTACGAATGTCTGGCTCGGCAACTGTGTCGGTTTTTTTGGTCGGCTCGAAGTTAATGTTGTTACAAAATCATGGATACCTGTACATAATTCACCAGTTTGAACTTGACCCTTGAACTTGATGCTACGACGTCAGCAAAGTCGCTACAGGCATGGGTACTCGATACATGAACAAGCCAGAATTTTTAACTCGTCAATAAATCTCAAAGTCCTCATGCGCCGGCACAGTCTCCAGAAACTCCCCATTCATGATGCCATCGACGTACGCATCCCCCACAAAGGTAAAGCCGCAACAGTCTCGGTTGTTTCGCGGCCTCAGGACAATAGGCGATTCAACGCCCCAGAGTAAGCATACGACATCCCCCGGCTGAACTGCCACATGGCCAAGGCCAAGCGTGCCCTTCATCGTCTTGAACAATGTCCTTCCCCGGATATAAGGGCTGACATGCGTTGACCAGTTCGCCATCACATACTCAAGTTGTTTCTCTAGGGTTCCAAGGGACTTCATATGGTCTGGGTGGAATATCTCGTGGCTGATGTATCTCTTTTGCGCCTCGCTCAATGTTTCGGGGTCAATAGACACCCGGCGCATAAGCTTGCGGATTAGAAGTATCTTCTCGTTGTCCTCAGACACTGCTTCACAACCAAGTCTGCTGCGTGTGTAGGCGTAATCCAGCATAACAGTGCGCCATATATAATCTTCCCCAGGATCGGACTCGGGCCCCAGCTTGGTAAAGTCGCGGATCGAAGCGAGCCATCGATCGAGGTCTGAAATAAACGAGGCAGACCAAGGATTATGCCTTGTCCATTGCGGTGGCTGCATTACTTCTGTAATGACGTCGACACGGCATCCGGGACGGAGAAGAAGACTGTAAATATTGGGCTCGTTAACATTGCCGGGGCATGATAGCAGTGGCGCTCCAGCTGTGGCATTGAAGACTCGGCATTGATTGACTCGGAGGACTCGAACACTATGCTTTCCTATTTCTCGCCAGTCGGGAACCCAGGAAGGAAATATATCCAGCGATTCATCGCCATCTTGTCGTGGAACACATCTGTCTAGATGAAAGTTGTGCGTGTTCTTGTCTCCACCATCAATCAGCGCCCTTGTCAAAGCAGCGAACACCTGAGGCAGAGTCATATTGTAGTCCACACGCAGGCCTAGCGCTTTCCCGTCTGTAATTACGCCAAGCAGAGCAAAAACAATATCCCTGGCATCAGTTGCGGTATAGTGCGGTCGTTTCGGCGGAACCACAGTCTGGAACACGATGTCGACGAGACGTATGTTTTTGAATTGACAGGGGACGTGGTGCTTGCGTCGGGTGTCCAGAGCTATGCTCTGGTAGAAGTTGCTGAATAAGACAGGATAATTTGAAGCCTCGGGACAGAGGTTATGCAATCCAAGCCGCATGCAGAGCTCCACGGCAGAGAAGGTCGCATCGAAGTGTGTAAACTCGACAACTTTCTCACCGCAAAGAACGGTGGCCTCGCGAGCAAGAGAAATTTCTTGAATGATCCAGATACGATGCCAGTACTCGCGCCGCATGATATTCCGAATACCCGTAACTAGGCCACGTTGTTTGGAATTGATTCGGCCCTCCTTATCCGACATGGTGTCTCTCCGCAGCTCTGGATCCCGTACCATGCCATAGAAGAAGTCAGCTAGTTCTATAGGAGCAAAGCCGTCCTTTTCGTGAGATTCCGGCACCTCGGATGATGACATGCGCTTTTCGAAATGCTGAGAAATCGGATCCCATAGCTGAGGATTTGTCCAGAGGTCCAAAACTCCCGCGGCCAGGGCTTGCGGACCAACGCGAGCAACGAAGTTCATGGCTTTATCCGTCTCGTCTGTGCCAAGGCCAAGCCACAGGTATACACGCTCGGCCTGGCTAAAGATGCTATGCATTTGCGCAACCTGCCAGGTCTTCTCTTCCGAGTCCGGCTGGTTAATGCAGACAGAGTCGACCCAAAGCCAAGTTTGAACGCCATTGCGTCGAAGCTGCGTCAGGGCGGTATATATCTCGTGGCCGATAGTCATTGAGCCGCCATTGACGAGGATCTGTACGGCGGTGTTGGGGTCAGGACGGCCCCAGACGTACGATATCGCAGCATAGCGAGTGCCATCACGGAGTGAAGCAGTGCGGAGGTTAAATTCAACCGGCGAGGTATCAGGATTGGCGGCGGCTGACTCTTTGAACCGTATTAGCCTGATTTCAGAGGCTTCGCGATTCAACTGGCTGTAGGAGAACGCCATAATTTACAAAAAAATTCTATTGCTCATGAACGATGTTGGTAGAGTTAATGCTGCTGTCCTGCGTTTCCTTTCGGAGGCCTCGCGCACTGGGTATCAACAAAACGGGCCCTAGCATGTGCAAATTAGGCTGCAGCGCGGCACAACCCGCGTCATTGGCTGCTTCTCTTGCGCGTACGGAGAACATACACATCGCTTCGCAAGGATTTTGTGACATGGCAATATGAAACTGATGTGCTTCAGGAGATTTGTGACGCCGGCCAACCCTTCCATCCTGCAGCTCTATTCTTTGCAAGCCAAAGAGGCATTTGTCTGGGCGCCCGCCTATCCCGTGCTCGATGGAAGTGATGGTAAGTACTTGACACATGGCCCGAGACCTTTTCCCGTTGTCTGCGCTGCGGACACGATCGGCCAAAATATCAAGCATTGCTTGCGCGTGGCGTCTCTAAATAACGCCAAACTCAGGACCTAGTCATCTCGGGAATTTGCAAGCAGTCGACGGCGTCCCTAGTCTTCCTGCTGACGGCGCCGGCGGTTCATCGCATCACCCCAGCCCGACGGCCCACGCCGCGTTCCCCAACTGCCGCAGTATCTGGCACACATTCTCGACCAGAGGCGGCATTTCCGGCCCGTGTGAGTAGTTGGAGCGCAGGATGTCCTGGGCAATCTCCATGCACGACCGCGGATCGTTTAGCGACGCGTCGGCCACGCCGCCCCGGCCCGTGGTTCCCTTGATGAGCGGCCGCCCCTGGTCCAGGCCGATGAACCGCTGAATCGCGATGGAGTCGGTCCCATCCAGATAAAAGGGATCCGGCGGGTACTGCGTGGGCGCGGGCTGGCGGCGGTTGGCACGCACAACCACGCCGTACGTCCACAACGTGAGGGCGGCGTGGTGGACGGCGACGACGTAAAAGTCCTTGAGGTGGCCCGCCGGGAAGAACCTGGCATATCGCAGGATCTGCGCGGCACACCACGCCGCGGAGCGAGACTCTGAACTCGTCGCCCATTGCTGCAGGACGGGGTATATCCGGCGGGCCTGGTCCTCCCCTTCCTTGCCGGAAAAGAGCTGCATGTCGTCCAAGGAGACGTGAAGGTTCATCATGAGCAGGTTCAACATCAGCTGCTCTCGCGCCGACATGTCTTGCCATCCCGACGTGATGAGCTGAAAACTCTGGAGGTCCTTGACGAGCTCTTGATGGCGGGAGCTCAGCAGCGAGATAGGGTTCCCACCCAAGCTGTTGGCGTAGGATCGCGTTCGATGCACGGAACTCAGCTGTCGATACTCCAGCACGAGCGCCCAGAACCCATGTAAGAATATGGATATGGAGTACTGAACGTCCAGCCGCATGTGGTTATGCGTGAGGAGGTGGACGTCGTGGAAAAGATCGCCCACCGAGGGGCCCCTCTTGCTGTGCCCAGCGTTCCGTTTCAAGTATCGAGTCTTCCACTCGACAGCATTCGGCGCGAACCAAAGCTCCCTCGACTCCGGCAGCGGCAGCGTCAGCTCGGAATAGGACAGGCACGGGTTCGTCAAGGTCGTCATGGATACCTGCGCCTCCCGGATGTAGCAGTGAAAGACCAGCCTGCGTTTGTATTCCTGTCAGCTCGCGTTGCCGGACATCAAGGCAAGGGACGAACCGTTTCCACTGCTCCCTTTCAACCCACGACCTCCACTTCTGCTCGAGAGCCTCCCCTTCGTCCGAGGGAGACACCACGATGATTGGGTATTTCGATCGCTGGAACTTGCCGCGATAGCGCATCATCTGGGAGAAAATGAGCTCATGCTGGACAGCGCACGGGGCCGCAAATGCCTTACCGTCACTGGGATAACGAGGTGGCATTCCGCAATCTCCATTTTGCGACGATTCCCGCACCACAAGGCGAGGTCTTGTACGAGAATCAGCGATTGCACAAGGCCCAGTCTCTGGATGGCGGTATTGTTCTCCTCAAACTTTGCAAGGTTAGCTGTGCGTGCAATTATCCAGGGAACATCTGGAAAAGCCCTACCCGCTCCGGTATGGTAACTCCTGTCATGCCAAAACGTAAGCGGACCGATCAGCAGAGCAGAAATCGGGGCATAAAGCTACTTACGGACGGCTTCCTGCAGGGCGAGGCCAAACTTGCGAAGCGTGGGAACCGGCGCCAGTCCACCTCCCATCGCTGCCGCCATGGCTATCCACTCGGGCCACTGCTCGTTCAACTTGAAGGTCGGAAAGTGAATCCACTCATCCACCTGGCAAGCCTGGGCCGCGAGGAAGATGTGCACCAGGGTGTCCAGCACTTCGACAGTCGGGAACGACGCCGCCACGCGACTTACCGTGCTATTCTGGCGACAGGTGGACAGCACGATGGCTAAGACCCGGTCCCTGGCGGGGTGCTCCAATTTCTCAGACACCACTCTTTCAAGTCGCTTGTGGCTCTCCTGGAGTTGCGCGCTCGAAGCATCGTTGGCTGAGATGGGAAGAAAGCCCTGCTCCTTGTATGCGGAGTCGTGGCTCTTGGGGTCCCAGCGCCACGGGGACTCCATCCAAGCCTGGACAAGGCTCTGCCGCATCTGGCACATCTCGGTCGAGTTCGCCGACTGAGTAGAAATCTCTTGCACCGGCAGCAAGCCGTCGGCCATCCCGTCTAAGCCATCCAGATTCCACGTGTCCAAAAGGCTAAAGTCTATGTCGGTCAGCTCCAGATTGGCATTGTCGCAGAAATCCAGCACGGCAAGGCCCTGGGAATCGGGTAAGCCTGCTGCGTCAAAGGGTTGCTCATAGAGAACGTCTCGTAAGAAGTCGAAGAAGGGCGTCCGATTCATATCCATGATAGCGTTCGGTATGGTGCTCGGGGCCCCGTAGGACTGCGGAAAGACGTCAACGTTGGCTGTGTCAGGTCAGTCAATATGCAATCAACGACGTCAGTCTCGGAGGCGCATTGTACCTTGGTCCACGACCGTGTCAGGCGTCGGCAGCTGGCTATCTTCGGGCTTATAGGATGCCGGTTGCGACAATGGCGTGCTCTTCGTGGTGGCAGCGTCCGGGCCCGAGAGGGAACCGCCAGGGACGGACCGCGCTTGGCCGTGAGAGGCCGGGGACGGGGAACACAGAGAGTCTCCGGATTCAGGGGCGGCATTCGCTGGGGGAGGTGGCTCGTTGGTCGTGGCATGTGCATTCGCGGGGAGATGGGTTTGATGCATGGTAGCCGCGGATGCCGAGTCGGACGCGACGCACGAGAGCTTGCGGTTTACACAGCGCCGACACGGCTTGGACTCGTCACATTTTACTCGGGCAACAGCACACGGACGGCAGGCCTGGGTAACGCGCCCAGCACCGGGCGACGTCGCCGCGCGACGGCGCTTCTGCGGAGTGTCGTTTTCGTGGTTGGCCACGTGCCTTCGCAAGAGGTCTTTGCGCGCAAATGACTTCTGACAGATCTCGCAGACGAAGCGGCGGCCCAGCGTATGCGTCTGGACATGCCTCACGAGGTGCTCGGGACGAGAGTAGGAGCGTCCGCAGTCACGACACGCGTACAGGTTGTTGCCAGCATGGCTCTTGGTGGCCGACGTCGAGGCGTCCTGAGCCCCGGGCGGCGGAGGAGCGGACGCAGGCGCAGATGCAGCAGCGGCCGTGGACACGTCATGATGCCGGGACGGCGCCGAGCTGGAACGGGAGCTCGGGACGGCGACGGCGACGGCGGCATGATGGACGAAGTCGGTGCCCGCGTCGAGCCCGGCGGCGTGCGCAGCCGGGCGCGGAGGGTCGAGGATGTGCGATAGGGACGGGCCGGCCATGACGAAGCCTCCTCGGAGGCGGGGCGGAGGCAGGTCGGCGGCGAAGGCGGAGGCGGCGGAGGAGGTTGAGGAGGTTGAAGATGGTTGAGCAGGAGAGCTCGGGCTCGGGATGGGGAGGGCAGAGCACCCGTGGGTGGTCCCGGGGCCCTCACACGGACATGGGGCGGATCCGGCGCAGTCAGCGTCTGGGCGGCGAGCGAAGGGAGGAGGGCCGACGTGTCCGGAGGGCTCGTCGAGGGAGCTGGAAACATTGGATGGAGCTGTCGGCTGCGAAATATCTCGGCCACGAGGGAGGACGGGCCGCCGCACGACACGCGCAGAGGTTGCACCGTGTGCGAGGACGCCCTCGTAGCACGATGCGTTCCGCAGCCAAGGCGCGGGCGGAGCCACAGGCCCGCTGGAGACCATGGAACCGATGAGCTGCTCCGTGCCGGCCGCGGGCCATCGGGAATCGCCATCGACGGCGGCGCCAGTGGAGGCGTCCCACCAGCGCTTGGGGAAATGGGGGAAAGGGGAGG